>JASCZW010010204.1:0-37917 GCA_034211315.2 Aedes japonicus | reverse complement strand
ATCAAAAAAGAGTCGTGTGTGTGTAATATTGTGTGCTTGCTGTAAATTTCAACGACCCATCATCACTCGACCTGTTAACCGTGGTTGGGGGCTTTTTTTTCTTTCTTCTTTTTTTTTTTTTTTTTTTTTTTTTTTTTTTTTTTTATTCTTCCATTTTTCATTAATTTTTTTTTTTTACGCCAGCTTTCCGTGAGAAGCTAAGAACCTGCGTTTTGCAAGTAGAATTTAAAAGCCATGTATGGCTTAGCAAGTTTTGTTCTGAATTCTACATTATGATATTTAGGGATATTTTGTTTCAGGGTGCAACGTATCATCTCCAACACGCCGGCCTGTTGAAAACGAAGTTGTTTCAAACACCTCTTCGATGCTTGACTCTTTCTTTGTTGTTTCATGACGGGACCAGTTGGTTCCTTCTTTCTTCATTCGGGTTTTGCCTTCTTCCACGGCAGCTTGTAGATCTCGGTTACTGCTCAAGCTTGTACAGGCCCTTGGCGGTACGGATCTCTTTAACGATGCGAACGTGACCGTCAGATCCTGGCGATGCTGCAACGACACGTCCCAAATTCCATTCCAAAGGTGGTAGACCTTCTTGCTTCAGTAGGACCAGCGATCCCACCTTCACCTTCGTCACGCACACGTTGCCACTTGGAGCGTTGATGAAGTTCACTGACGTACTCCTAGCCCAGCGCTTCGGAAATCCTGGACACATCGTTTCATTTCTTGGTACCGGGTGAGTCGACCAACGGGATGCTCGGTGTAGTCAGGCTCTGGAAGGGCACAACAGTGGCTCCCAACCAGGAAGTGGCCGGGAGTTAGATCTGGTCAGATCCTGCGGATGACAAGAGATTGGCGCCAGGGGCGAGGTTCAGCATACTTTCGAATTTGAGCCACCGTCGTGGTCAACTCCTCTAACGTAAACGATCGACTGCCGGAGAATTCTACGGAGGGTGGTGTTTAAACGACTTCACTCCTGCTTCCCAGAGGCCCCCGTGGTGGGGGAGATCGAGGCGGAATGAAATGGAACGATATTCCACTCTCCAGGCAATATCCGTTCCACCTTTCTGTAGAGAAATTGTTCGAGGAATTGGCGACGTAGCTGCTTCAGCTCGCGATCAGCACCGACGAAGGTCGTGGCGTTGTCGCAATACAAATTCACTACGCGATCGCCGGCGGGCGATAAACCGTTTCATCGCACTGATACACGCGACGGACGTTAGATCGGTCACGACTTTCAGGTGCACTGCTTTCACCACCATACAGACGAACACGGCGACGTACATTTTAACGTTTGCTCCTCTCCCAGCTAACGGACGAACACCGGAATGGCCCACAGTAGTCCATTCCACTATTCGCGAACACTCTTGCAGGCGTGATTCGTACCGACGGCAAAGGGCCGCGAACTGTTCCGTAGGTTTCGGTGCGCAGCGGAAGCAGGTCACGCATTGGCGAACGACTTACGAGCGAGATCGTGTCCGCGCAGTGGCCAAATCGCTGTCGGATGGTCGCAAGTAACAGGGTTGGTCCTCCGTGCAGAGTTCTGAGGTGAAACGAGCGAGCAATCAACCAAGACAAGTGGTGTTTGGCCGGAAGTAAGATGGGTGCTCTCATATCCAGTGAAGCTGACAGCTTGGATAAGCGCCCTCCTAGGCGTAGAAGTCCCAAATTGTCCAAGAACGGGTTGAGAGTCTCTGAACGCCGATTGTAGCTCTCCGATCCTACTTGTTAACTGCCGATGAGGGTTTGCGGAGAGATAACGGATTTCTTGAGGGAACTCTGTTCCTTGAACGTATCGAATAAGCGACTGAAGAGAGTTATCATTCTTCAACAGGTTGCAGAGGACCAACTCTGCGACTTTCACTGCGGGCTTCGGGCGTTGTGACAGAATCGAAAGCAGTAACTAACAACACGGAGTAGCCCTGCCTAGGTCAGAGAACCGATGAATGATGGAGTGATCAACTTGCGTAGCTGCAGCAGCGTGACCACTTGACGAGCTTTGCGTCACGAGTTTCCTGCTCCGCACGAGTAGAGAAACGATATCCTTGGCCGCGTTTCGACAGCTCCGCACGAGGTAATCAGGCCCATGCCACCATAGCCGGTCTTCGAGTATTTCTACTGGTGAGACCCTGCGGGATATGCGGTCCGCTGGGTTCTGCTGCGGATGGAACATGGCGCCAGCAGTCGTTTTGCGAGAGTTTTTGAACTTCCACTATCCTATTCGAGACGAACACCTTCCATACAGTTGGGGTGATCGGATCCAGTGCAAAACTATACTGGAATCCGACCAGAACGTTGCCGATCCGGTGAACCTTGTCGTGCGTTCGAACTTGCTCCATCAGCTGACACCCTAATACAGCCGCGCACAGCTCTAGTTTCGGGATAGTAAGTCCACGTAGCGGCGCTATCACTTAGATTGGCAATAAGCAGCTTGCTGAATGGAATTGTTGCTCCATCGGACGATACCACGTAGATGCATGCGCCATAGCCGTGTTCTGAAGCGTCGCAGAAGCAACACGAAGTGTAACTATTGTAAGAGCTTGCGAATACGCGTCGTGAATCTTTAGCTTTGTCAATCCCTGGAATTTCTTTTCGGAACTGCATCCACCAGTCTCCAAGATTCTCTGGAAGTTCATCGTCCCAAGGAATGTGAATCGCCCATAGCTTCTGGATGAACATTTTAGCACTCATCACTACTGATCCTACTAGTCCGAGCGGGTCGTATAACTGCGCCATCCCGGAGGCCACCATCCTTTTGAGCTACCTATTCAACGGAGGAAGAGACGGGATTTTGAACCAAATTTATCTGTGTGTGTGTATAGAAGGCCCAGTGTTTTCACGGTTCCAGCACCGTCAATTTCTGTTTCTAGAGAGAACTCTTCATTTCGTCTGGTAGATGAGCTAGAATCCGTGGATCATTAGAGCTCCATTTTCTTCAATATGGAAACCCGCCAGATTCATAAGTGCTGCCAGTTGCTTGGTAGATTCGATTGCAGTTTCCGGATCATCTTCTCCCGATAGCGCATCGTCCATGTGAAGCCCTTTAAAATAATCTCCGCACCGAGGGGAAATCGGTGCCCTTCGTCTTCCGCCAGTTGGTTTAGCACACGCGTTGCAAGGTATGGTGCACATGAAGTCCCGTATGTAACCGCAGTAAGTTGGAACCGGTTGAGTTGATGGAATGGCCTGGATCGCCCAGGACTTGCAGCCACCCGCGGTCCAGAGGATGGACCCAGATCTGGCGGAACATCTTTTCTACATCCGCCTCTGAAGACGAACCGAGGAATCCGCCAATTGAGGACGATAGCGAGGAGGGGTGGTTGAACAGTCGGACCTACAAGAAGTACGTCATTTAACGACAGTTGGGAACTGCTCCTTGCAGGTGCGCGTCAAAGACGACGCGGGTTTTCGTGGTGGAGCTATCGGGACGAAAGATGGCATGGTGCGGCAGGACAAACTGAGTGATTTTCGACTCGAGGACTCAACTCCATATGGCCTAATGCTTCATACTCTTCCATGAACTTCACGTACTCACTTTTGAACTCGCCGTTAACCGCAAATTTACGCTCTATCGCCCAAAATCTCACGTTGCGCTACCGAAAAGGAATCTCCCAACATCGCAAGCATTTCTTCGCGTACAGGAAGACGAACCATGTAGCGACCATCACTTGTCCTAGTCACTGTCCTCCGAAAGTGTTCTCGCAAGCTTCTTCCATGGAGTCATCGCCTTATCCATCGAAGTTCTCGACTTCCCAAAATCCGCCTGTAGTTACTGTCGAGACTAGCAGTAGCGCTAATTACACAGATGGATGGAGTTCGCGAGGCTTCGGAAAGTCGCCCAGCAACGACGTACCCAAAACTGTCTTCTGAAGCATCGGGTAACCGGTAGGTAGACTGATCTTGTGTGTTTCCATTAGCGAGTAGAACAGTTCTCCTCCGACCAGAATATCGACCCCGGAACTAATGTTGAACTTAGGGTCGGCGTAGGACCATTTTTGGAAGATTCCATCCAGAAATATCGATGTGCTTGCTAGGGAGCGTAACGGTGATTTGTGGTAAGACGGGGCAATCGAGAAGGTATTCGAATCCACCAAAGCGGAGACGAGATTTTAACAACTACCTTGGAGTGGATGTGACGATTCCTTGGCCAATACCACTCACGTCGATGCTGATTCGTTCACGCTTCAGCTCCAGTTTACGCACCAAAAGCTTCGGAAATGAGTTGCATTGGCAGGGCAGCTATCCAGAACCCCACGAGCGTAGCGTGGTGATTCTCACTCGTGTCCCTTCACCTTTATGGCCACTGTCGACAAGAAAACTTCCACGTTGGTGTATTTCCAGAATGGCTTTGCGGAGCAACGTAGGAGGCCACAGAGAAGAGTCCAAAGTAAGAGGTTTACCGATCGAACGCGAAACGGACGGGTCAACCGGCGACGGGGAGGGACGACGACCGATACGAGTACGCGTGTTAACCGAACCGGACTGATTAGCCACGACGGATGGCGGTATCGCACGCGATGGTGGTGAAGCAACCGATTGCGATACGCATGCGGACGAACTCGATGAAACTTGTTGTTGTTTCTGAGGAAATCACTACGTCACCTGTAGCGGTGGAACGAAAGTAACGCCGTTTGAGATTGGCGACTCAGTGACCGCGGTTAGCGGTGGCAGATGCAGAAGAGTGCTTATTTCTCGCCGCGCAGTTCCTGCAACCTCCACTGCCTACAGTTTTTCGCGAGATGTGGTCCCTTTAGGCAATTGATACAGAGTCCGTTTTTCTTCACCAGTTCAAAGCGTTGCTTCACCTCCATGCCGACAACCTGATCGCATTTGAAAAGGGGATGGGCTTCCTGCAAAGTTGACATTTGTTGGCAACCCCAGTTGCGGTAATGTGGGTGGAAATCGATTTATTTTTCGAGGGCTTAGATTCGACAGTTGGATTGGGACTGGGGTTCTGTAATAATTTGACTGATTGAAGGATTCGCGACGTTTTCCGTACAAACTCTACTAACTGCTGGTAAGACGGCGCACGTTGTCCTCACAACTGTTTTCCATTCCTTTGAGTAGCGGGATCTAAACGCTTGCTCAGAGTTTCGACGAGCACAGTATCCCACAAATCAGCCTGGCGTATTCAGCTTTCTCAACATTCCCACATGAAGATCAAACTCATCGACGAGTTCGTATAACGACGACGAGGAAGCTCTTTACGGTAGGAATTGCAAAAGGGCTGCGAAATGGTGCTTTCGAAGGAGATTTTGGTTATCATATCGCTCACAAACCGATTTCCAAGCGATCAGCGTGAGTTTTCAGAGTGCACTCGCAGCTATGGCAGCATTCGTGCGGCTTCGCCTTTGAGGGCCGCTTTCAAATAGTGCATCTTCTGCAGCCGACGGAGGTGATTGCTTTTCGTGAACCATGGACCGAAAGATGTCCCGAAATACAACCCAGTTAGATGGATTGCCATGAAAGTCTGGAATGTGGATCTCCGGCAACCGCACTGAATGAATTGGTTGAACAGAAGGACGACTGACGGATGAACTGGCGGGATGGGGCCTCGACAGGAATCTTGCTAACCAGGGATGCTTTGAGGTCGAAATACAAATTCTCAAACTGAATTCGTTCAGTCGACATAACTGGATCCTCATCGTCATCAGTTTCGTCGCCCGCGACCCCAAGTTCACCTCTTCGATTTCGTCCTGGACTCGAGCGAAATCAGTCCACAAACGATCGAGCTTTTCAATCCTCACCTTGAGGTGATGGATTTGACCATGTTGATAATCATCGTCGAACTTTAATTAACGCAGCAGAGCCCAAAATGTTCGCTCTTTGCCGCAAAAGCGCGTTTTCAATTTTGCTGTCTTTGCAGCTCCAGATCGAGACGCACGTTTTTCATTGTGCTCGAGGTAATAGAAACAGTATCACCCACCTGGTATAGACGAATGGTTTCTTACTATCGTCGTCCGTTACTCGTCCGTGCTTTCCTGGTGTGGTATTGGCTGCAAATGGTCCAAGAATCCAGTTAAATCACAGTGCCGAGATGGGTTGAGTGGTCTCGACGTTGAACAGATCCACTCCGATGGTATTTCACTGCACGACGCACAGGCACCACAATGCAGCAACGTAGCCCAGACGACGAGGACAGCAATGGCTACCTTTGAATATTGTCTGCAACACAGATCCCGGGTTTCGGCACCAAATTTGTAGGCGCGACTTCTCACCGCGCACTAGGTTTTCGACGAATTGGCGATCTGCAATGCCTGGCAGCCTTCAAAAACGTTTTCACAGGTGGATGGAATAATTTCCGACTGACTATCGAGACGACGAAGGAGACGGGTTTGACGGTGATATGTGACCACAGCGTGACTTTGTACTTTGATAGTCGAATTCAAACTGATTTAGTTGTTTCTGATGTACATTGTATCGGATGATCTCTCTATTGTGGGTAATCGTAGCTGCAGAGAGTTTCGTGTATGTGGTACAATGTGTGAGTGAAGTTTAAGGAACTGTGTTTTAGGTAAGTAGAATTTAAAAGTTTTATGTATGGCTTAGCAAGTTTTGTTCTGAATTTACATTATGATATTTATTTTGTTTCAGGGTGCAACGTATCATCTCCAACAATTTGTTTATGCGATATTCCATACTTCTCATGTTTCTGGATGAGATTGGCGATAAACTCAATGTTTCAGCAATGGTATTAATTTTTTTCAATATTATATGGACCCTGTAGTTTATCTGTTGACGGGATTGACTCCAAAGATGGAATTGATGCTATCATATCTGTAAGATAAAAAAGGCTAAAATTATAGTAATGAATGCAGTGAAAAGTTGATAAAAGAAGTTAACATATGTTGAAGGATAACTTACCTCTATGAGTGAGTTCGATTTGTTAACCACTCGTTGACAGTTCTTGGATCATCATGATGTTGCTGCCCCACTAATTGATAGTTGCATAGTTTCCGTCGTTTCCATCCAATCGGCGTTTTTTCGTATTCGGACCTCTATTACTGACTTATCAATCCACGACACGACTCAGAAATGCTCATCGATTCGTTGATTTCATCGCACTTGAATCTGAATCTGTTGAATTTTGATCTACACGAATTTGTTAATTATGACCACTTTTGGAACTGCATTTAATAACCTTTCGCAAAGAGAAGTAACACGTTGAAAGTCACTGATTTACTTTCTTGTTTGGTTTATATTTGGTTTATGTACATACTCTTGATTCGTTTCTTTCGATTAGAGTAGTTCGATTCTACTAAATATCCTTACCTAGTATTAGGTAAAAAAAGGTGAAACGTTTTAGTAGAAATTACAGTAGCACGTATGAAATGGCGTGTTCTAATATTGTATATTGAGTCGTAATTCTTGAGTGCTGCTGCGTGAAGATGCGTGAATATGAACTTGAACTAAAGAAAGTGTGGTTAAAAGTAGTAAGACAAGTCGGTCCTATCATTGCCCAAAATTTGATGAAAGGGGTCAAGGCAAAGGTGCGGGCATTTGGGTTGGGAGAAAAGGTTCAATAAACCAATGATGTCAAAACTTAACCATTTAGTAGTACATTATTTCCAGAAAGTTTGAAAAGAATCGGGCTCAAGGAAAATTTTTGGTGACCTATTTTCGTGTGTCCAAATTTCATCGAAAATCAGTCTTTATTTTCTTTTCAAAACAACTTAGCTCGCCCACACGTACGAGATGAAGCACTTATCACCTCCTGATGCTGTGCGTATACGAAAACAAGCTGGGAAAAATAAATTGAAGTCAGTTTTTGAGAGAAATGATACAGAGATGCAGAATTTGGACGTAGACGCATCGACCACTTATATCGATTCAAGATTTAGTCAAATTTGACTTAGAAGAGCAAATAGTAGAGTTACTCATGGACTGGAGGAAAATCGCAGCTATGGATAAATGTCACGCATACTTTTATTTACTCAAATATTAAACAGTTTCACGCAGTCCATGCTTAACTCTTCTTTCTTCACTGTTGAATTGAACTCGATTCAATTTTAGAATCAACTATCAGTAACCGTGTACACGTACAAAAAAAGGCAGAAAATGAAAACGGTTTGATGCAACATGTGACATGATTGAATGTATTTTGTTGCATACAAAGCAATATACATACAACGCTGTCTCTTTCCTGAATAATGCCTAATGGCTGACTAATTGATACGTTGCGGATGTGTTTGCGTGGATTTGACAGTTTTCCCATAGGGTTTCTGTCAAATTTACGTCAACGCGTCCGCAACGTATCAATTGTGGAGTCACCTAATATGAACTACAGCGTTGTAACATAATACAAGGCTATCTTGATGACATTTTCTTTGTTGATACTTTTTCTCAACACCCTTGTATTATGTTACAAGCCTGTAGTCTGAACTGAGGCATAACAATCGGATGTTATGAAATATTTTAATCTTGATTCTTCTGCCTGCAATTTATCATTATTGTGTTGTGTATGCAACAATGATAAAGATACATTATTTTTTGTCCCAACATTGAAAAATGAATGATAAATTCATGCATTCGCGAGTTGGATTCACCGTTTATGAGAAAACGAAAATCGTTGTAATCCATATTCTACATGATGCCAAAAGCCTCACCAACAATCAGCTGTCAAAACAAAACCAATAAGTAATAAATACTAACGTCGTCAATTTCAGAGAGGAGTTCATCGTCAAAGCCAAGGAGGGTACCAGCAACGTGGCCTACCTCTCAACTCCGCTGCAGATGCACACCGACTTGCCGTACTACGACTACAAACCGGGCTGCAATCTGCTCCATTGTCTGGTACAGTCCAAATCCCAGGGTGGACAGAATCTAATCTCGGATGCCTTCTACGTTGCGGACCTGATGCGGCGGGAGTACCCGGAGGATTTTGCCATTTTGAGTGAAACCCTAATCAACTGGACGGATATTGGCGAGGATGAAGGTGGACGGTTTCACAGCATCTATCGAGCACCGGTTATTTGGTAAGAACACCCTCTCTGTCGAACAGTTGTCATGTTACCAATCAATGATGTTTGTTCCCACAGCATTGGCCGCGACGGCAAGCTCGAGCGGATTAACCACAGCGTTCCGCAGCGGGATAGCTTCTTCAACGTGCCGTTGGATCGAGTGCAACCCTGGTACCGTGCCATGGCTCGCTTCGTCAAATTGATTCACCAGGAGGCGGTGGAGTTTAAAACCACCCCGGGTGACATCCTAACCTTCAGCAACGTCCGGATGGTGCACGGTCGGACCGGGTACACCGATACGGATGTCAATATGCGTCACATTGTCGGCGCGTACCTGGACTGGGACGAGATCTACTCCAAGCTGAGGGTCCTGAAAAGTCTTGATGCTGCCAGGAAGGAGATGTGAAATCGGAATTAATCGACGCTGGTGGTTTTAAATTTTCAAGCGAATTTATTCCTTACTATCGTCTACTCGACACAGAGAACGTACATTTATGTTAAGGTTAAACCGTGGAAGAAACTAGTTACTTGTTTGATTTTCGTAAATGATTTGCACACATAGTAAAAGTAGCGCTAAAGAAGACACAGATTTTACATAACAGTTCTGATTATAGTAATTATCCTCTAAAAGAAAACGATTTATGTGTATTATTAAAATTCGCAAATAAAATCACAATACTTTTTTGATTCCTCCCACATTTCCTTGTCCGGTTGTTGTTTGATAATTGCATCCTAATTAAAAAAAATTATACACAGATGTAAGGTCTGCTCTAACTATTGGGACATCCCTACAGTAACTAAGTAATAAGGAAACTAAGAAACGATAAACATAGGGCGTAGGTTGCGGGTATGATTATATGTTTTTTTAGATTGCAGCTTTCTAGCGGACGAACGCGAGCGAAGGAGGAAAGAAAAGTTTCCCACCCTCGCGAGCGTGGATAAAATATGATGCGCAAACTGTATATAAATTGTTAAGTAATCGTTTAAGCACCTAGTTGCAATACGCGTTGCTTATTAACAAAGTGATAAAGTAAAACTAATCGACGCATTGACTTACGATTTAGTTGAAACGCGCTCTTGTTGACATTAAGTGGGTTCTAAAACAAACATGAACTTAGTTTGAAAAGTGATTAATTACGGGGACGGGGGACGGGAGAAGAACTGGTTATATAAATTGAACGAATCACAAAACCTATTCTACACACCCTTCAACCAAATTTGCAACATTTGGTTTCAGGTGTCACACGTTTTAAATACACGGTTAATGAAGGTTTTACACATAATAAGGCACTGCACACTAAACGAAAAATTCAAAATTACAAAAGAATTCAGGAGGGGATAAAAAGTAAACCAATTGGTACGGAGGAAAGCGGTGCAAAATTGAAAGAGGTCACACAAAACAAAACAAACTAAAAACTGAAAACTGAGTGGGTGCACTTAAAAACTCTTTGAATCTCAACATCATACATTGAAATGCAAGAACTTTCTGCCTTATAACCAGAGAATATTAGAACTTGGAAAAAAGGATAAATACCATTTGTAGAAGGTTACTTGCAGTGTTACTTTGCTAAATTTGTAATAATCAAGAGCAGTCGTCCAGGTTTGTCGCTTGACTAACCGTTCAAGTTGCCCGCTTTTGTTTTTACTTTTGCGTTTAACTAATGATTGAACTGTAGATTCTTTTGGCCGAAACGATTGGGAGTTTCTTTGATTTTGTTTCCAAACAATTTACGAAAGACAAACACTTATTTCCGAAACGTCTTAAGGATTGATAAAATAAAATATTTGTGATAATTTACATAAATTTACAGAATTGCGAGAGTTGCTCTAACTGCAGCAATGCTCCCATTTCAGCTCAAATTTTCTCTTGTTAAATCTAATTCTACTCAACAGCCGATCGTTTAATTTTTTACCTCTTCTCACTCCGTTCGCTCAAAGAGTTAACTTGTTTTTTCTCTGTTTTAGATAAACTTCCCCCCAACTACATTACACAGACTAAACACGTAGCTAGCTTAAAACGAGGAAAATATAACGACTATTTACAGGATGAGGACTCCCCCCACCCGGGGACTGGAGCTTTGATCAACATTCGCTCTGCACCAGGGTGTCCTTCAGGGCGGCCAGCTGCTCCTCGCCCAGTTTGATCTTGTCGGCAATCTCCCGCGAGTCCACGATCAACTTCGCCTTCATGTTGATGAAGTAGTCGTAGTCGGCGTACTCCTCGATGGTCAGCGATTTTTCCAGGATCTTCGAGATGATTGCCCCCCGACGGTCGATGTCGTCTTTGAGCTGTTTGGCCTCCTCCAACTGTTCCAGCAGTCGATCCCGCTTGGCTTCGAGGATTTTCTGCAAAAAAAAGAGGGGGGAGATTAGCTTTGTGTTTGAGGAATTCGGGAAGTGTCGGACGAACCTTATCCGGGTGAGAATCGTCGATGTTGTGCAGGGCATTGTCGGTTCGGGCCAGGCGTCCGGAGAGCGACAGCAGGAGCATGGTGATGTAACCGACATCGTCGACGTAGGAACGGAACTTGGACGCATCGGTGGGCCGGACCTTTTGGGCCACCTTGAGGGCGACGTCGTTGCCGAGCATGTCGTTGGCATTGCTCTCCTCGGCGATGCTCGTTTGCTCGTTCGACAGGACTAGTAACTTTTGCCAAGACGTTGGACGAGCTCCTCCTGGAAGAGAAATTAGGAAGGGAGAGAAAGGGGGTTAGTGAATGAAATTGACGGAATAGGGAACATTTCGATGCAGAGCTAGAATAATTGCGAATCAGGCTACACCAGGCAATCTTTCTCGACTGCCCTCTTTTAAAATAAGGTGACAAGAAGCAGGCTTGTGATGAAGAATCTTATACCTTTTTTTTGTTTTTGGACCTAGTTGCAACCTACGATACCCGAGCTTACATACTTAATCACAGCTTTTTTGTTCGGTAATATTTTGTGCAGTTTTTGGACTGTAAAGGGCGATACGATCAAAATTTGGTCAATATCAACTTGACGTATTTCTTTCAATTTTGCATTTAAAAAACCTGAACACTCCTCATTTTGAAGGTGTGTGTGTAGAATGTTGCTCCTATTTTGATTTTTGGAATTCACTCTTCAGTTGTCAAAATGCCGTCCAAGCAAGAAGAGCAGCGTATCAAAATTTTGCTCGCGCATCGCGAAATCCGAGCTACTCGCACGCAAAGTTGGCAAAATCGCTAAAAGTTGCCAAATCAACCGTTACAAATGTAATTAAAGTGTTTGGGGAACGTTTGTCGACAGCCAGGAAGTCTGGATCGGGGAAATCGAAAACCGGAAGCCGCTGAGACGACAAAGAGAGTTGCCGGTAGTTTCAAGGCGAAACCTCAACCTATCTCTCCGAGATGCCGCAAATAAGCTGGGTGTATCGTCTACAACCGTGCATCGAGCCAAAAACAGCGGACTATCGACGCAAGAAGGTAGTGACTCCAAATCGCGATGATAAACAAAATACGACGGCCAAAGCGCGATCCCGGAGGCTGTCACGACGATGCTGACGAAGTTTGACTGCGTGGTAATGGACGACGAAACCTACGTCAAAGCCGACTACAAGCAGCTTCCGGGACAGGAGTTTTATACGGCAAAGAAGGGAAAGGTAGCGAATATTTTCAAGCACACGAAACTGTCAAAGTTCGCAAAGAAATATCTGGTTTGGCAAGCCTGTCCTGTGGCCTTGAAAACGGCATTTTCTGGCTTACAGTCATACAGGAAAGGTGATTAAACGTCAAAGCCTTATGAAAAAAAGAGCGCAGAACTGAAAAAACTCAGTAAAAACAAATGAAAACAAATCGATTACAGAAATTCCTTTTTTTATTAACTAAGCCAGTACATTTGACGGTTTACCGAGTTTTCGGTTACTTAAAAGATCTGAGTTCATAACTGAAAACTCAGCTGTTTGAAAACCTAGTAAAAATTATACCGACTTTGGTAATAAAAATTTTGAGTGGATTTTGTCAGTACAAATCCCAATCGGATAAAAGATACAAATAAAACCATACACGAAACTGAAAAACACCCTAAAATTGTATGTAGAAGGAGATGTTCGCTCATCACGATGAGGCACCAAGTGGACAGCAATGTTTTGATAGAATGAAAGATATGAAGAGAATTGTTGAAAGTTCCGTCAGTGTACGGTAGGTTGGAAATAGAATAGAAGTATTGAAAATGGAGCGAAAGGGCATGCGTAAAGTAGTACTTGAACCAAGGACCTTTGCCTAACATCCCACTGCGGGGTAGGTTAAGGCAGGGACGAATCCGCCACCTCAACAGACAAAAGTAACGTGTTGGATCACGCTTATGTACCACTGATAGCTTGGGATAGTTTCATGCGGTTGTATGTATGCACTCTGTTTTGATGCATACATGGGAGAGGAACCCTAGTTAGTTTACAATACAATAGTACCCTAAAATTAGTTCCTTTTTAAGCAACCGTGAACTATCGTTCTCTAAGGTAAATTTAGGTACCTTATGTTTACCTAATTTTAGGTAAACGGAGGTAACCTATGAAGTAGGGTAATTGAAGCAATCCAAAAACACCAACGGAGGGTAAAATTAACTTACTACAGTGACCGGCAAAAATATATCAAAAGAACCGTATGTAAGAAAATCCCATTTTATAATTTCTGAACATATTATCACCACTTTGATTGTTATTTTTTGTATTCTCCCCAGCGCGGAAGTAACGATCTTTGATGAAGTTTGCAGAAGCAAATAATTTCTCATCTCTATGCGAAGCGCTAGGAGTGGACGATAATTTTATTGCTAGAACGAATAGACATGAAGAGAAAGTGTATTGATAGTTCCGTATAGGGCAACGGCAGGCTTTGAAATTGAAAGATTCAAGATTGAAAACGAGCGGAGGGCATTTGAACTCCCAATACTGCCTAACACGGGTGATAAATTATCTCCCGCTGTTGGAGTTTATTTTAACATGCACCGCCTATTTCACATATTTTCGTCGTAGAATCCACTGATATACCCCCGTAAATCACTGCTTTGACGTTTCATGGCCTCAAAGCTATGCCGCAAGTCGAAAAAGTAGACGTGTTGAGCTCAAAGTGCGCAAGTCGAAAAAAGTAGACGTGTTGTTGGAAGTGATTTCAAAGCGATTAACATGGGTGGCAGAAAATTTCGCTACAGGTCCGAAATATGATCGTGCGTAATTGCAATTCGGAACCATACCCAGCACGCAGTTTCCGAGAGACATGGAGTAATTCAGATGATTTTTCTGGTGCACCAGAAGCTTGGAAGTGTTGCTGATCGGCCGGGATGTGGACAAAAACGTAAAACAGGTCACCGTAAGGATCGCAAAATCATCCAAGAGATCAAGAAAAATCTGTTCATCACCATCCGAGGAATTAAAGAGAAGCCTACCGATATAGGAGCTTACCGATTTCGGATCGCGTAATCCGCCGACGCATCGCTGAGCAAGGGTTGAAAATCCATTTTGTCCGGAAGCGACTCTTCATCAACCGGACTACAAGGAAAAATGGCTCTAAGTCGCCAGAACCCATATAGCTAAGCCCCTGGAGTTCTGGAGAGTTGTTGTGTGGTCGGACGAATCCAAGTTTGAGTTGCTCAACAAGAAACGGTGGCAAAAAGTATGGCGCAAAAGTGATGAAGGAATGCAGGATGGGCATCTCCAGCCAACCATGAAATATGGTGGAGGTGATAATCTTGGTCCTTTTGGATTGTAATCTGGCTTTTATCAATAGGATCATTACAGCAGATGGCTATATTCATACTCTGTGCGAACATCTGGAGAAGTCATGCCTGAAAATGGGGTTGGAAGGTAATCCTTAAAATGGCGGCCCCAGAGCCCTGACTTAAACCCAATCGAGAATCTTTGGACGATGCTCGATAATAAAGAAGAAGAAAAACAAACGTGTCATGCGGCATTGGAGGTTTGGAACGAACTGGATCCCTGCTACCTTAGAAATCTGGTGGAAAGCATGACAAAACGGCTACAGGCAATCATCATGGCGAAAGGGGGTTATATTGATTACTAATTACTTGACTTTCATTGACGTCATACCCTATAAAAATAGTTTTTTTCTGAAATGGTTGATAATTTTCGTTCGTGTAATAAAAACAAAAACATTACCAGCAAGCCAAATCAACCTTCCATGTGTTCTTTTGACAGGATGTATCACAACGCTCTTTAGCAAATCTATGACTTCTGAAAACAAATTCATTACGGAAGGATCTTTTTTTTTCGCGGGTAACTATACACGGTGTTCAATAAGTTCGGATACACTTTCAAAATTTGTTAAAAAATGAAAACATGTTTTTTATTTTTTGGATTTATGTTATTGAAAGCTATGTTTACAAGGAACGTTTACAACATTTCTCTTGGAATGACCCCCCTTTGTGCTCTTAACGAGCTTCAAACGTTTCTCGAACGCGTCGCAGGCGGCACACGGACTGCATGGGCATTTCGTCCCAGATTTTGAGAATTACCGTCTTGAAATGATCCAAAGTGCTGACCTTGTATTCGTTCAGCTTCGCCATCATATAGGACCAAACAAAAAAGTCGAGAGGATTCAAGTCCGAGGAGCTGGGAGGCCACAAAGTTTTGTCCAGAAAGTCGGTTAAGTTGTCCCGACACCAGGCTTGAACCACATTTGCCGTATGGGCTGGTGCACCGTCCTGCTGGAACACGTAGTGCTCATCGCCGTAGAGGCTTCGGAGACTGGGGGCAACAACCTTTTCCAAAACCTCAGTTTTGTAGTACGCCGCGTTGATTTTGACGTTTTTCAATAAACACCAAGGGTAGCTTACCACGTTTGCATACTGCCCCCAAACCATCACCGACGCGGCACTTTGGAACCGAGGATGTTTATATTGGATTCAGGAATGCTGTCCCTCGATGGCGCCCACACCCGGTCATTTTGCACATTGTGCGGCTGCTGCAGCACGAACAGTTTCTCGTCGAAAAAACAAACTCTGACCAGCGTGCCGAGAGGATCCTCTTAGCTCGATCCAACCGCTTTTTGCTGGTAGCCTCCGAAACGCCATGGACCTTACGTTTTTGTAAGGCCTGAAATCAAGGTCCTTGGTGAGTATGGTGTGAGCGGTTCCAATGGAAACGTTGAGATCTGCAGCCGTTTTCCGGATTGAGCGGTTCTTTTTGCGCCGAATTCGCTCCCTCACGATCTTGATGACCCGTGGCGTCCTCGCTGAACGCGGCCGACCGGATCTCGCACGGTCATTGGTCGAGGACGTCTCCCGGTATCGCCTGATGGTCGTGTAGACAAAGTTCCGCTTGACCCCATGCGATTTCAGCAGCCGGAATATATCGCCGGGTCGCTCACCGTTCAAAAAACGCTTAATTACGAAGTCCCGATACTCTTTCATCGCGCGTAACAAACGAACAACAACTAACAGAATGTCAACACCGCGCACATTCGGTAGCGTATGAATGAAGCTAAAGCTGACACCAATACCAATGCAGAATATGTACATGGCGCATACCTACGCAATGATGAAAACTTGTATTCGAACTTATTGAACACCGTGTAGGTGGTAAAATATATCTACAGGAATCAGCAACCAAATAAAGCAAACATTGGATAAATTTACTGCTGTTTCGATCAGATAAATAAAAATCGATAATTGTACTAGTTATAATTGACAAGTAAAGTTTATTTCATCACAGGTAACATTTTTTTTTTTATATTATTGAAATTGAACAACAACGTTTCTCCTCAGATAAAACTTGTAAATTCCCCAGCGGATGCCAAAAAAAAAATCACAAATGGCGACGTCATTCGAAAGCAATATGTTTTTCATCCACCACGGAGTTGTTTTTACTCAACACAAGCTTTATATTGAGGTAGTCACAAGAACAGGGTGCCAGCCACGATTTTTACACACTAGGCGAATTAGTTCCATAACTACGGCACTTCGATTTTCAATCCATACCACATGTAGCACCACTGCGGAACACGTTTGACAATTGAGCATGAGGAAATAAGAAACTAGCAACCTTGCCAATATTCCAATGCCAGGTTGCCAGACTCATACAGAAAATAACAATGTCGGCACGTTCGGCACATTCCCAGAACGGTGCAACGATTGTAGACACACTCAAAAAAATAGCACATGAGAAAAGCGTGCTGAGCGATCCACCCCTTGGGTAGTCAGCGTTGAGTAAATTTACTGACAGTAAAGATCTTACCGAATTGGGTTGTATGAGGAGATCCATGCAATTTCTAAGTTTTTTTGCCAACCTGTAGGTAATGTATACGTTACTAAACAGTTGAGTTAAATCGAACCAACAGAGACATGTTAATTTCTACCTAATAAGGTACTAATTTAAACTCAAATTTTCAGTACTTTTCATTTTCCGTGTAAGAACTGACGTTCAATGTACAACAAGTCGACCCAATCTTTCTAGACAAATCTAAGTTGAAAAAGAAGAAGGCACCGAAGGGTGATAAATCTGACAGCTCCTTCGAGAATTTGAAATACTTTAAAAAATTCAAACAAAACTTTAATTTAAAGCGGTTTGTTGTTTGGTCCATGAGGCATCCAGAACAGCATAATAGGGGCATAGTTTTTATTTTTATTTTTATGTTGCTGAAAATGTCTTTATTCTGTAGTTTTGGATGTTTCATCTATCATACAACAAACTGCTTTTAATTAGAACTTCATTTGAATTTTTTTGAAGAATTTTATAAACTTCATCCTACACTGATAAGCAAAATTAAGTGCTGACCCACAGATTGATTTTTTAGTTCTTCAAATCGATTTTTTTTGTATTATTATTCCATAAGTGAAACTTGAAAACAATATAAAAAATAAGATATTGCTGGTTTCAGTTGTGATTGGACTCTAGAAGTGCTTTTTGTGCATTTCAAAGTGTGATAAAAGTGCACGTTTACGTCAAATCGTTTTCTGTCTTCGGTGCACTTATCCTTTATGCTGAGAGGTATAAGTTCACTGAAGACAGAAAACGATTTGACGTAAACGTGCACTTTTATCACACTTTTTCTGTTTTTGTCGGAGTCCAGTTTTAACTGCAATCAGCAATATCAAAAGAGTTGCTTACTTTAATTTGAACCAAATAAATGAGAGGGGGCTTTATTTTGCTTATCAGTGTATACTTTAACATGGGAGCTGTCAGATTGATCACCACTCGGTGTCATCTTCTTTTTTCAACTAGGATTCTTCCATACCCGATCCAGGTTGGAACTGAATTAAAAACGGTATACGCAACTCTCGCGTAACATTTCAAAGGGCCTATCTTCGTTGATCGAGTCTCTTTATCGACTGAAAATCGAGTAAGAAACGTAAAAGTTTTTACTTATTGTTTTACTTATAGTTTTTACTTATAGTTTAATTGCTTAACGTACAAGCTCACAACGTTTTCTGTCGACGTAAGCTGTTAACAGAGTCACACATTTAATTGTTTTGTCATGATAATCCAAAGTTCTTACTGGTGAATATGCAACATCATTCTGTTGCTATTTATTTACCTAAGTAAACATTCGTTTGAAAAAAAGATTTTTGATTGGTGCACTGAGCTAATTATTCGTGCTAGCAATATTTTTGTTCCCTCTATAAAAGAACTCTATAAGAACTCTATAAAAGAAAGAAAGGTAAATCTACACTGATGTACAACATGTTAGGATGGCAACCCTGGCAAACCTACTGTCATACCTCTTGGCATGCCGCGGTGAACTGTCTACCATGGCTCTACCGTGATCGCTATTTTGCTGTTTCATTTTACTACAATGTTTATGTCTTCAGTCCTAATATCATATCATACCAATCGGTCGATCAATTAAAACATTCATTAAATTAATGAAATAAGAAATACACATTGTCAATCTAAAGATCAATGACAAACTAAAAGTTTGGTTGTGTACGTCTGTCTCATAAGCTGCTAGTAGACGAGTTTGTGATCATAGCAATCGACATGTTTTGGTTGATTGTTTTTGAGAGCGGATGGCTAAAACGAAGGAGTGGTTTGGGGAAATTGACGTTAGCAGCAAATCATGATCTCCTGTATTTCATTTCGCTTTCCCAAACATGCACGGAATCGCACTCATACAATATGTTTATGTACGGATTGCGTAGCTGAAGAGAACATATTCATGATCGGAAAGCAATCCGCATGCTTTTAATAAGTCCCTGCAATTGGGAGCTTCATTGCATGGCTATGAAATTTTCTGAGTCTAATGTTCATTTCTGAAGGTAAGTTCCGATAGTTAAGAAGCAAGCAGAGGTATTAACGTCTAAATATTAGCAGTTCTAATTATAGATTACATCCAGCTTCATCAAATGTCCCAGGTGCTGAATAAACTGTTTACAATCCGTCCCGTACCCTATTACCCATTTGGATCATTTATATTTCAACTTTTCTTATGTTTACTCCTGCCATCCACCATCCATTTTACGTCTCGCTATTTTATTCATCAGTTTTCCAGAAGTGATTAACTACGGATTGACCTCTTTCTTGCCCCACTTTTCAGAAGTTCGTTAAGTATCCCACTATGGATGATCCCAATAACAAGCTGGGCAATGACCGCTCAAGATGCTGCAGGATAAGTAGGACAAGCTGTTATGAATATGTACGGTATAACAATCATTCTTCATATTGAAGGTCTGAAGTGCGCAGTGTCCAGCTGCGATGCCTTCATACAAGGTTATATTGATGAGCTCAAAAGTCATGTTTTTTTTTTTAATTTTCCGTCGGCCTATTTCCTCACATGGTGACAATCACCGACGCCAGCGAGACGACTCCACCATCTGGACCCTACCTAACGACTCATGACTATGAGCCGGGACCAACGGCTTTACTTCCCTTCCGAAGGAAGACGTGACCAGATTTTTTCGCCTCAGAAAAACCACCGACGTCGACTGGGATTGAACCCAGACCCACTGGGGAGCCAGTAGCAGTCACGCTTACCACTACACCACCGACGCCGGCCAACAGTCATGTTAAATAACTTGAAAAAAAAAAAGAAAAAAAACGGGCTGTAAAAATCCAGTCGCATTTATTTCCGGTACTATTGTGGCAAAAAACAACGCTACTGGAAGTGACTAAGTATCAAACTAAGCATGATATTTTTATGGTATTGGATAAGAAATAAAGGTTAAGTTTAATAAAATTGTTACTTGTGTTTTTCCTTACACAGTAGAAATCAAAAAACAATTAATATGTAAAATTTTATCCATTTAACACAAAAGTGAGATTACCTATAAAATGATTACACTCGATTTACCCATTAAGGTCTGTATCCACATTAATCCGGACACCTTCAAATTATTGTAACTTTTGAAATATTGCACGTAGGAATGAAAAATGTCACTGTGGTATACGTGAGAGTCTATGGTGAAAAAGACTATCATTGATGTTTACATTTCATGTTTAATATTCAAGATGGCGACGAAAGAAGAACAAGTGCCCGAGCGAATTTTGTACGGGCGTACAGCAAATCCTGACTTGTCAATACGGGACCTTGCAAAAACATTGGATTTGTCTAAATGCACTGTTCACGATGTGCTCAAATCATTTTCGGAACGTTTGACGGTGGCGAGGAAACCGAGAAGTGACTGGCTGGCTTTTGTTAGCGTGATGATGTGTCGCATGGCCATGGTAGTGCTACAGCTGAGCATTTCAGAACGAAGAAGGCATCGAAATTTCTTAAAAACGCCATGTGGGTAAACAATTCGCGTGTGGCAAAAAGAGTAAATCTTTCGTCACTACAGGCACAATCAACAAGGAGATCTATCAGAAAGAGTGTCTGCAGAAGCGATTTCTACCCTTCATCAGAAGTCACAACGGAAAAACCTTTGTTTCTGGCCCGATTTGGCATCAACAGCCACTCAAGTGCTAAAACTGTGATCTGGAGTGGTGCCAAGCAATCACGAACGTTCTACTAAAAACCTCAAACCCGCCAAATTGCTCCAGAGCTACGACCAATCTGAGAGAAAATGGAAGCCAGAAAAAAATGAAGCGCCTGTCATGGCTTTCTGGAAAGATGTAAAATCATCGATATCAAACACTTCCAGCAAATTTGGGCAAAGACGGCTTCTACGATTTCTGAAGAGCCTGTACAAACCCTAATGGACGGAGTTAAGCGCAAAGTTCGAAATTTTTTTGCAAATACCGAATTACTATGTTTTGTCTTCACGAATTGTTCAAACACATCCCATGAATCTGAAATAAACAACCACGACAGAAATATAATGCGAAATTTATGTTTTATTCATGTTTTGAGGTGTCCGGATTATTGCGGATACAGACCTTATTAAGTATAGAGCTCAAATATCAGAAAATAAGTATTCTTACATATTTTCCAAGTTTTGCTTTAAAAACTGGGTAAAAAAAACCATTTATGGAGTTTTATGCCATATAATCATAAATGGGTAACTCGACCCATTAATATATTTTTGATTCTTACCGCGAAAACCTGTTAATCCTTGTACTGAACTGAAACTATTCATAGAAGGGCATGCGCACATGACAGTTAGAAATGCATCAGGAGTGGACCCCAACTTCAGCTTGGAATAGTTTTCTAGCTGCTTCTTCTCCGACAGAGCTAAGGGAGACACCAACAAGCGTACAATATTGTATTACATCACATCAAGTCGTCAACGTAATTCAAAACCAAAATCCACTGGGAAAATGTATAACAAAGAACCACATCGAATCGCATCACTAACAAACAGTTTGATCTTCATTATGAACCTAAATTCAGAAAGAAAACCATAACTGACTCACATTTTAGCCAAAAGTCATCGATGGTTAAAAATTAGCTTCAGATACGCAAAATCAATCAGATTACAGCAAAAACAACACAACACAACGCAGCGCACCAGTCAAAATCAAAACAAACAACCACCCCTCCCTCTGTAGGAACCCAGAAGAACCACGAAAACAAAAACCACACTCTCCCAAAATCGTTACCAGCTGGGCTCTTGTTGTCGTGCGGCGGCCCGGTTCCTTTCGCTTCGGCCGATGAATCTGCTGATCGCGTTGCGTCGATCGATGTGATTGCCGTTGTTGCACAGCCGACGGCGGCCAATCGTGCCCGATAATCTTCGCCATAATGGGGCCGATGATAAAGATGCGTGGCGGCGCACGCGTTAATTGGTCTCTTTAGAGCCGGGGCGCGAAAAGTGCACTTCCTTTTTTTGCCTTTGTTTTCGGCACTCCAATTACTCGGAAAACGGATTGAAAAAATTAATCGATCCGATCGAACTCGATTGGAACGGGCGCGCGCGATGGACCGCGTGTCGTCGGTGACGGCGGTCGGTTGAAGACTGCCGTGCGATCGGCAGAGATGGCCCCCCTGCCGACGTCTTTGAATCGTGGAGATTTACTGGTGGTAATTGTTATGGGAAGCAAACCAGACAAAGGCATATGCGTTGAAGGGAATTTTCGTAACTTGGGCAAATTTGACTTTCAGAAGGCGCGATCGGAAATCTGTCAACGCCGTAGTTTAAGTAGGTGGACAAACAAGCCAAACGAGAAGTTTCGTGCTAATCGAGCTTTGGGTAAATATTTTTCCAACGCGCTCGGATCTGTTGTTGACAGAAGTCATCCAGCGGGTTTGGTTTGAGGGTTGACGTGTGGCGATAGATGGTTCAACAATCTCTCGTGTGGCTTCGAGTGTGAGAGTTTGTGAGCGATGGAAAGCCACTTCAACATCATCAATGCACAGGTGGATCATGATGGTGATCCGAAATGAGATTGTGCCGACTGACGAAGGTGAACTATTAGTTGTAATTTGAGGCTCGTTTATGCTCTCAATGTGGTTTCAAGATACGGGATCATGACAAATTCGAGCGGTGGTGATCGAGCGTTATGGTGTTTGGAAAATTAATTTGCAGCATGGGGTGAGTAAGCGCCCCTGAGGGAACGATGATGGAGCGTATTTGTGCGAGGCACGTGATTAAACATAATTATCTCTGTGGTTGAAGTGATTCGTTTTCACTTGGGCGATTTGAGAAATGTGATCCCTGGTGCTCTTCGGTAGATCATTCCATGTTCCATAGTTGCAATGTTTTAATTGTACACGGTAGTCTTTTGGTGGAATTTTGTTGCTAGATATGATACCAGCTTATCGACAAGGTGGTAGGAGCTTCCGGTTATAAAACTCAGTTGATCAAATGGGGTATTTGTATATACACAGGACCATTGTATATTGAAGTATGATGATGTGCATTGGAGATAACGATAAGGTTAATTCTTCGCGCCGTGTGAGTCGAGATGACATAATAAAACAACGCGGCTAATCCCTTCTATAGCATTATTCAATAAATGTTTAAATATTTAACTGTATAAAGCAAAAGGGTTAAATATTAGCATATGGGTTCAATGAATTGGGCAGGCGAAGGTCGATCCGGTTACGTACGTAGATACCGACTGCTTCGAACCTTGTTTATCGTAGGTACCGACTGCTTCGAGATCTAGAAGTGATCATTGGTGAATTTAGTGATTTGTGAATCGACGGGGTAGATACAATTGAGATCGTTTCGGATAACGGTACAAATTTCACTGGTGCTAGTCGAGACTTGCTGAAGAAGATCAACGTCGTGTGTGCCGGTACATTCTCTGATGTGGCTTCTGCGCCACACATGAATGAGGCAAAAGAGGCATTACATGCATTTACGGATGATCGGAAGCTGACGAATGAGAAATGCAGCATTGGACGAGGCAGACAACTTGGTCAACTCGCCTCCACAAGGGTTGGCAGCTCTTTTATACGATAGACTCAAACTGGATGCTACTGTGTATCTCTTATGCAGCCAAAGACAACATCCTCTGTGCGATACTTCTTGATGAAGCCGACACTTCCGCCAAACACTTCGTACTGTACTGTATCTCTCTGTTCACCGCAAACGTCAAAGTAAGAACAGCGGTTTAAACATTCGCTTTTCAGTAAAGTCAGCCACAGAAGAATCTTCTTCTGGAATCTGATACGGGAGATATATACAACGTCATCGCTTATCTCCTTGGTAGAGGATGTAAAGTACTCAATCCTTGCCAATAACTGCCGTCAAGTAGTTCTCGTCATCCACGATGTTCAGCTCTTTCTGGAAGATGTTCCTCGCTGCCTTCAGACACGCGTTCGGCCGCGGCTGACTGCTTCCTCATAAACACATGCCCATCTTGCCCGCTGCTTCACTGTTTCGCTGGTTTCGCCAACCTCTCAGCCCAAGGCGCGGATCAATGAGGCCACCTTGCCCTCGGTCTTAGTTTTCAGTTTCTGTTGCACTTTACGGTCACACTCCACTATCGGGCAGCCGGAACCAGGCTTCCATTCGACGCTCTCGCCTTTCTCCAGAAGGGAGAGAGTATTGTAAATGTCTGATCGGCTACATCCGGCGGTTCTTTCTGATGTCCAATATCTTCGCTCCGGGATGGAGCTGGTGAACAAACCATCGAGCGAAGTTGCTTGACTGTTTGGCTGTCATAGCTGCTGCAAGTCAATTGATAATATTGTCATTTTTTTGTACACAACAGGGTTGCTGCGATTGACGATGCATAGGTAAATTCACCACTTCTCGAGTACTTTTTCAAATCGACGTAAGTAACATTTGGACGAAAATGAGAAAATCAGCATTGAAATTTCTTGAAATTATTTTTATTCCTTTTTGAAAATCAGACATGTTTATCCCACACGCTAAGATAAGATTACCGAAAATTTTACCGAAAATTAGGTTTTGGTAGTAATACCTAAAATTTCGGTAAAATTGAACGACTGATTACGATAAATCATGTTTATTTCTTAAGTGGATTTGCAAATGTTTACGTATTTTTTTACCTAAATTTTTACCTTAAAATTTTATCACTGTGCGCTGCATCTGAGAACCAACACTACCGCCACTGCAAAGTTTAGGACTTATTTCAATTGTGCTGCCTCCTCGCCTTCAGGCTAAATAGTTTCGAATTTTGTTTTAAAATATAGAAAGAAACCAGCTGTAGAGACTGAGATTCTTGGCAGCCAATCCGAAGGGTGAGTAGAAATATTTACTATAAGCGGATCATGAAAATTCCGGAGAAATATGTAAAAGCGGTTCTGTGCTTGTAAATAAACATTCCCGCAGTCGATTGCTAGCCAATAGTTGCTAGCTATAGTTCAATTCAGGACGCTAACAGCAAAATTCGATAGAGGAACTGAGCTGTAATTTGTGAAAAATTGACGATTGGAAAGTTTGCTAACAGACGCAGAACCGCCTTCGCAAATTCCTCCAGAATTGAAATATTTACCTTATGCTAATGCCATTTTGTTTTTAATTATTCAATTGTAGATCACTGGAAATATGGAGGAATTGCGCACCAAAGTTAATGCTCTCTGTGCTTTGTTTAAGGAGACAGAAGAAGAACCAGGAGACTTTGAGGACGTAATTACAAGTTAACCTTAAATGAACTCAATTGATTTTTGTTGAACTCTGTCGTTCAAATGAAACAAAACTGTATACCGCTGAATCTTTTCATTTGTTGTTTTTTTCTTTAATTTTTGAGTAGTTCTTACTCAAATAACTGCTTGGAAATAAAATACCTAATTAAAGCCTGATCACATTTTTCTGATTCGTTTAGTAGGGAATAAATCCGAAAAAAATAGATCTTACAGCATTGCTTTAAACATTTTAATTATAGCATTTCAAAAACCCAAAACAGAAAAAAATACTTATTTTTTGGTAAAAATAAACGATTACAAATAGTTAATTTTTCGCTTGTCACCGTTCAGTAACGTTTTTCGCTTGTCACCAGCAGTACCGAAATTTAAGTAATCCATGTTTACCGATAATTTCAGTATGTGCACTTTTGTGCGGTTATTGGCATTTTCTACCGAAATTTCGGTATTCTGGTCTTAGCGTGCAGTTAAATTCCACTGAATGACACATTGACAAAAGATATTACATCGCTGTGCTTAAAAATTATACTAGGAGTGAAAATTCAAGTTTCATTTAGAAAATTGCTTCTTACAACGGTCTGCAATAGAAAAAGATAATACGTCATTTTGATAAGTCAGAATGATAGATGGCATGCGTCAAAATGATACGTCATTCTGCGAATGATAATGTTAATACGTCGATAAGTTACGTCAAGTTGTCATGTTTCACACAGATACGTCGAAATTATCAAAATGACGTATTATTTTTTTCTGCAACAAAACGGTGTAAAAATATCTTTGCTAAAAAATGAATTTTTACTAAACAAAATCTATATTTTTAACCTTGTGGTATAAAGCTTTTTACTTATGGGTCGTTAAGAGGCATTCAAATAATATAACAATACATTAATTGTTATGTTATTTATTCTCCGTGCGAGGAGTAACGATTATGATGTAGAAGGAGATGTTCGGCACCAAGAGTGAACATTAATGTTTTTGGCTAGAATGAAAGATGTGAAGAGAAAGGGTTGAAAGTTCGTCAGAGTGCGGCAGGTGGAAATCTAACAGATGTTTTTGAAAATTGAGCGAGAGGCATGTATCCAATGGTACTCCGAACCATGACGCCAATCTTGCCCAACATCCCATTGCTAGGTTGTAGCAACGGACTGCCTGTTGAAGTGGCGGACTTGGTCCGTGCTACAACCTACCCCGCAGTGGGATGTTAGGCAAAGATTGACGTCCATGGTTCGAGTACCATTCGATACATGCCCTTTCGCTCAATTTCCAAAAAAACATCTGTTAGATTTCCTACCTGCCACACTCTGACGGAACTTTCAACACTTTCTCTTCACATCTTTCCTTCTAGCCAAAAACATTAATGTTCACTCTTGGTGCCTCATGGTGATGAGCGAACATCTCCTTCTACAATATAACAATGTTTGCAAGTTACTTTTCAAAACAAGCGGCGGGTGTACATTATTCTCAAAAAGTGCAAAAGTGATTTTACACCGTTTTGTAAAGGGTTAGTAAAAACTTTCAGAAATAATCCATCAGAAAGTTCATCAAATATGGGCATATATACATGATTTTTTAATAACATGTTATGAACAACGCCTTTGTTTACATTTTGTGACTTACGTCCTTTTGAAAAAGTACTCGGGACTTGGTGACAGGGTAATTGAATGAAACATCGCTAAAATCAGTTCATTACATACTACCATAATGCCATGTAAATTTCGATGCCTCGAAACCGACACATGCAAGCGTCCTTTATAACATAAACAATGAGTTAAAAGAGACGAGAAAATAATTTCAACAACACACAGCTTTTTGTCGAGTTTCGGGAGACATAATTTAACGTAAAATCTTCGTTTTGGTTATTCGAGTTTTATCGAAGATGATTACGTCTCGTGTAAAACAAGTAATTTCTAAGTGTGTAGCAATCAAGATTCATCTTTGGCTTTTGCTAAGCCTTGATAAAAAGTCATGCTCGTTAGGGCCAAAGGCGTGGATTTTCAGGCAACATAACATCGACTACCTGTAGGCTTCATGCGATAATCAAATGATAACTCCTGACAACAAATGTGACCGGAAGAATGGATATTCGAATTTCAAGACGCTTTGATATTCATTTATGTAAACAGGTTCATTTTCAATTTGAATTTCGAAATGTCAGAAATGAAATTCCTATTGTATATTCCCACAATGAAAATCAATTGCCCGTCGGACCCATCGGAAAATATGCAAGAACAGCCCAGTTCAGAGTATTCTTGCTCAACATTGCTAGCGTTTATTTTTCTGGGAAGGTGATGACGGCCCTGGTTGTTCCATGTTCGAATTAGAATTCAAAATCACTTAACAATAAAAAATTCTTAGAAAATTATTACAAGAGACGATATTAAGATTTCTTCTGATGAAATTAAGATTTCGTCTAATGAAATTCATGCTTACCGATTGATAATTAAAACAACAGCAGATTTCTGGCCCGCACTTACAGTCGACTTCATTCATTGCAGCAAACAAAATTCAGTTGGCATAGAAGTGACAGCGGTAACCATGAAAACCGGGAGAGTGGATATCATCATTACACTGGGATAAAATCAATTTCACTTCTCATTGATATTTTATGAAAATCCAAGGCACGGTTCGGGAGTGTGACTATAGTTTATGTATGGCAATGTGCGGTCATTTATTAGTTACTCTGGCAATACTCGAGAACAAAATAGAAGTCCATCCTGAAATCTTAAGAAGCACCAAATTAAAAAAAAAGTAACAGAGGTAAGTATTTTAAAATGACTTAGAGCATAGTTTACCCGACTTTTCTTTGCAATTTCACTCCACTGTGAAACTTTTTATCCGAATTTCCTTTTTTCATTCTATTGAGGAAATGTCCCTGCAGTTTTAGAAAAGTCTTGAACTACGATTTTTTTTTTAAAATGATGTTCGAGGAAAAAACAACTATTGGAAGTTTCCGGAAAAACTGGCAACCCTGATTTTTTAAACATTTTTTTTGTTAATTAATTCATAAACTTCACACAAAAATCGGACATCTTTGGCCCGAACCTGTATGAAATCACCTTATATATCTGTTAAATAATGTATTCTAGAGACTTGATTTCTTGGGAAAAGATAGCAATGGGATTGTTCTGATGACGTGAAAGCTATCAGAACAAGGTTATGCCAACATAAATCAGACAAGTTTTCGATAAACTGCTTTGGATTTTCCTAAATCATCTTGCGGATGTTTAATTTTGATTTTTTTAAATTTTAATGTATTGTTTCTCCTTTCAACCGGTTCAGCGTTTGAAGCAACCGCACCCTACGCCGTATAACGAAATGGGCGCAGATGCCGAACTTGTCGCTCGCGGAACTTCGGTCCTCGATCCGAACGAAGTGATAAAAAACGCCGCGAAATAGATGTCTTATGTATTTGTATGCCTGATGTTTAACGAATAATCCGAGGTCCATTTGAAGTAAACGGTATTATTAGAACCGTCACGCACGAATCACCCTCTCTTTCATTTGTATTACTAGCACTTTTTTTCTCACAGAAAAGTTACTAATTTTTTTGAGTAGATCCACTTTTTACGAATGTTGAGTAACATTTCCGTGTGAAAAAAAGGGAAATAATACGTACAATTGTATTCAATCAATTAGTAGAACTTCAAGTTTCATTCAACAACTGCCAAAATTACGTTCAACAACTGCCAAGTACGATTGTAGTAGAACGGGAAGCACGATTGACGTAGGATAGCGTACTTCGCTACTAATTGTACACTTCGTTTCATTTAATCAATTTTTGAGCACACCAAACCAACTCTTTTGTCTCACGGAAATGTTACCCAATTTTTGTAAAAAGTCTATCTACTCATAAAATTAAGTATATTCACTTTTTACGAAAATTGAGTAATATTTCCGTGAGAGAAAAAGAGATAGTATACAAGTGTACTCAAAAATCGAGTAAAATTAAATGGGAGTGTATTAGACTCCGCTATCTGGGTGGCTTTGGACGTCTACACTGAGAATAATCCCATGGTTGTATCGAAACTTAAATCATACAATAACCAGGAACATGGTCGAATTTACCGCATTCATGATATTCTTGGCTATGGTCATGATAAGAAGAACTATTTCGGCATTGTAGAAAAGACTGTCCCAAAAAGTAAGGGCACACTTTTCTAACGCTGCCATTTGAACATACATTTTTATTCGCGTAGTCTATCGGCTCCATCTCATTAGTTTTGGTTTAAAGGCGGTACGTATTGCTATCCGGAAGTTCGAGGAGGAGTATTCTTTGCAGACCTGCTACGAAGTGAATGGAAAAAGAGGAGCGTCGAATCCAAAATTGGACAACAAAATCGGACAAGCTAAGGCAAAAGGGGCTTCCGCTAGCGATTTGACCAAAACGAGGCCTCATACAGAAAAAATCTTGTTTTTAAACTGCCATTTTACCCGACTATGCCTGTTTTCAAAACTACCATGAAATTACCTACCACGTTTATGGTAAAACCATCAACATTTCTGGTATATTTGACAGCCACCATATTGATATCAACCTCAAAATGGTAGATCTATAGTCAGGTGAAAATTGTTGGTATTGGCGCTTAATTTAACCCTCGAAGTGGTCGTTTCTACTGCGACTTTTTTGCGTGTTGAGAGATTGATGCTGGAAGACGCAAGAAGCAGAAGCAGCGTACAAGAAACAGCCAGTGTGAAAGACGGACGCGAAAACTGTAGACACAGCTTTCGCCAAAAATAAGTACAGCATCATGATGGACGACGAAACGTACTCGAAGTTGGACTATAATGCATAGCCGAGATCGCAATATTACACGATTCGTGAAGATGATGATGTTCACAAAACGGACACCTCAGTTTTCACTGACAAGTTTAGCAAAAAAAGGCGATGGTCTGGCAAGCAACTTACGCTTGCGGTAAATTTACGAATCCGTAAATGGAGCAATGAATCCCAATATTTACGTCAATCAAATTTGCCGTTGATTCGTCAACATGACAATCCTGTAATATTCTGGCCCGACCTTGCTTTGAGTCATTGCGTTAAGTTGACCATGGACTGGTACAAATCGGAAAACGCGATAATTGTCCCGAAGCACATGAATCCTCCAAATGGCCCAGAAATTCTTCGCATCGAACGATTTTGGGGTCTGGTCATGGGGTATCTTCGTAAACACGTTCAGCCACAGGTAATACAGTAGAAAATTTCAAAAGAGAAGAACGTTAGGGAAAAGTTCGAGAACTTGCTTATACATGAAAAAGTCATCAAAAATCTTTCATGAACTGTTAATGAACAATGTTAAGAAACCACATGTAAGAATAAAAGATAACATAAACAAAAATACACATGTTTTTGAACGAACTGAAGGTGTGCCAATTCTTTCTGGCGCGTCTATAAATGTTGTCCATCTATTTTAACAGTCACCCTGTCATAGTCATCCAACTCAATAATGGTATAATTGGTCATCATACTTTTTCTGTGGTACTCGTCAAGCAAAATCATCTGCAAAATCTGATAAAGAAGAATTTGTTCTACCCTACGATAAAATGAGACCGCCAGATATAGGTTTTCATCCAGTTTTTGATCTAGTCGTTTATTGATTTATTTTGAAACCGCCGAATGTGTTTCAAAAGTACCATTGGTACTTTTTTTTGCAATTCAAGATGAACTGGTAAACAAAGTGCCGGGCCCTAGTATGCAGCTGGTAAGCAATGACTTGATTTTAATTTTTGCTATTTCTTCACGAAGTAATTTTGACAACTGCTCCAGTATGCTGCAAAGTCGAAATATTATTCCGCTGTGAATCTAATGCCACATAAAGGGAAATGCCAGATAGGGCGCAGAAATTAATGAGATAGTTCATGTAAATGTTAGCCAGATAACGCCTGAATCTAGCCAATTGTATGGAAAGATGGCAAACATTGTTATATGGCGCATGAAAGATTGCAAGCAAATTTGTAGTTAACGCCTGCTTAGCATAATTTTTTCTGAGAATATGTTCCTTACGACGTATTGAAAATTTTAAGTGAAGTCCTGAAGCAATTTTGCCATTCCAACCGTAGTAATTTTGAAAACTGTTCACATGAGGAGATGTCGATTTCCGTGCGGAAGAATCGAACGAAATATTATCACAGAGAACAGACATCAAAGCTGAAGAGCCCTTTGTGTAAATTTCTGTAATGACTATGAGCGAAATTACAGCTCGTTTCCGCCAGTTTTGGTGAATCGTATGTTGATGGCGCCACTTGCTCGCCTCGAGATTTGATAGTTCTATCAATTTTAGTTTGGTGAAACCTAAGCTAGGCGGCGTTATTTTTCCAATGGTTTATTTTCAAAATTTACAATCAGTAAATTGAAGAAAACATGTTCGAGCCTGATGTCTATTCTCTGTGATATTATTTCGCATGTAAAAGTGACAGTCCCATTAAGATACTATGCAAAAGAATGGGCCTTTAACTAGAATGATGCCCCGACATAATTGGCAGCCGTTGACTAATGTTACGAAGTGCCCTCCCTTTCAACTGTATACAAGGTAAGTAATCCCCACAGTAAAGTATTTCTTGCCCATTACTTCTCCTATCCTAATGCACACCATTTTTGACAAAATACTAGCCTATAGGCTATTTTAATTATAATTACCGAACAAGGGCTGTCTCACTGGAATCGAGCGCAGCAAATTTTGACCGATTTGCAGTCAATAGATCATTGCACGATGGCGTCATCAATGCAATTTATTCAGTTCAGGGAGCTAGTTTACGTGGACTTAGAATATTTTCGCAAGATTGGTTTGAGCTTTTGTACTTTAAATTTATTACGATTGAAGTAAAATTGCAGGAAAACAAACCTCAATTCTTATTTTTAAATCATTTCCTGAATCTAATCGTACGTAATCCGAAAAACCTAATGGAAATTTTCGATTGGCGACTCAACTTTCAACACCTTGTAAATAAGTTCCCAAACTGTCAAAAAAGTGAGGTTAATATATTCGGCAATGATCTACCTCACAGCGAAAGGTTTCTGATGGAAGAATCCAGGTTGAAAATAAGGAGAAGACACACAGTGGTGATAAATCTGACAGCTCCAATGTTGGAAGCATAGGATCGAAAATTTTGAAATGCTTCTAGAAAATTCAGGGATTTTTTGTATAATGGGAAAGAAAACTCCAAACAACCCGCATAACGAAAAACGATTTGCTGTATAGTCGAAAGGATACTTTGAATGTAAGATATAATACTTCATATTTTAGCGTTATTGCTTCCTAATAGTTTTATTCTCCAATTTTTCACCATATAACCTCTACATTAACACTCCTATTGTTAACGTTTGGTCACATGGTTGTCATTGAGTTAAGGCTGGCACTGGTTTGCACTTCGGTCTGGATTGTAGAAACCAACTTTATGGCAGTAGAGAGTGACAGCAACAGTACCTAAACTTAACCGCCTATTCAGCATATTGTTATTTAGCTCTTTACCATCTTGATACATATTGTTAAAACTATATATAGAGAGACTTTAAGTTTATAGTTGTCAACTATAAGTGGGTAAAATGTCGTAACAATAACGGAAACGTCGCCGTCATCGATAGCGAAATTGTTTCGGAATGGTTTCGTGATTAAGCGAGAACTTCAAATGAAGACATTTGTCAGCAAAATAAAAATAATGTTATTATTTTTGCGGTTTTGGATTTTTCTTCCATTATACAACAAACCGCCTTTAATTAGAATTTAATTTAATTCTTCTAGAAAACATTTTTAAAATTATTGTCCTCTACATTTACATGGAGAGCTGTCAGATTCTCGATTACCACTCGGTATTTTCTTCTTTTTTCCAAGTTGGATTCGTCCATTAAGTACTTCTGATCAATATTGTAACACACTCATTACGTCAGCTGCACCGATTTGACATTTTAGTTGAAGGAAAGCAAAGGTTTGCGTTGCTAAATTCAGAAGTTGCGCATTTTCTGTCAAGCTTATTCGTTTTGATTTGCAGCGAATTGAGTGAGATCATCAACCCTCTGTTACCGAATCGCATTTTGAAACAATCATCTTGATGAAAATATCGAAGCAACCATGAATTTTCCCATTGTGCCAGCCAATTCGTCAAATCACATAGGGGAAAGTCAGAAAGTCAAACGGAATGTATCACCCTGGCAGTTGTAAAACGCCTCCCGAGTTGCTGAAACCCCCCATTTCTCTGCCAGAGTTAACTCTTCCAAAACGAAAGTCACATAAAAACTCACCTTCTTCTTGGTCAGATCACAGCAATCGCCATTGATTAGCGTCATCTCGCGGCTGTAGCGGGTCATCAGCTTTGGCCTCTCGGTTCCGACACTTGGAAGTAGGTGGAACTGGTGGTCAGCATGTCCAGCGGGGCTGCAAGCGAAACGGAGAAACGGAACCGGTGAATACGCTAGTTGCCAACCGAACGGGGCGAGGCTGATTTTGTTTACCTTTTCTGCGGACTGACTTCGCATGTCGCCGTCGAGGCATCCTTCTTCATCGGTCGGGGGCGCTATTTGAATGTTGAACAGGTCAGAAACATAATCGGACGTCGATTTGAACGTTTTGGGAGCTGATGGCGACCGGAGAGGGGGGTGCGGTGAGCGGAAATTACAACAAGCAAGAATAAGTCAAAGGTTGGATTTAGCAATACATTATTTGACGAAATTGTGGAAGCGAGTGAGCCACGTGTGGTGATCGGTTTCTTGAAAGGGAAGCTGTTCGGCGACGCAGAGAACCGAAAATTCTACGTACATTTGACCTAATTAATAATTGCGCTGCGTGCTATGGTGGCGGCTGTGGGAAAACCGCTTTGATGCGCATTTTATGCTTTATCCATTCCGAAAGAGACTAATAATTATCTCGTATTTGGTTTGATGGAGTACGAAGGCTGCGCTCGTCGTTTGCATGAATGTAACTTTCAATGTAGGAATCGTGCGCCAGCGCGCGCGATCGCGCAGTCAATGGGTGACGTGAAATTGCTGCTGGGTCGCGCGCACTGATTGATTGTGTGCAGTTTTTGGATGATGCGAGCGCCACGCGATCGTAATTAAATGGAGTGAAAATTAATTCGTTTTATTAAAAGTAGAGCAAATTGAATTAAGCGGGTTTTGATTGGACGATCGGCGCTGAACGGTGGTTGTCAGATTTGATGGGGATGGGCCGAAGACGGCTTCCGTCCGGTGGCTGGCCGACTGGCGTTTTGGCAATGCCGGTTTTGATGGATTGAATATGATTGTGCTTTTTATAGACTATCGGGCTAAATGCGATGAGCGGTTTCGGTCAGTGAAAGGTAGTTTTATTTTCTCCAGAAAACGAGGAGAAATTTTGATGAACAAATTAGTGGCCGGCAGGGTTGGCTGGAATGGGCAGTACATTTGAGCTGAAGAATGTTATCCCAATGCACAGTGGTCCAGAATGCGAATTTAGCTGAAATATATTATATATACAGTTTAAAGTTTGGGGCAAATTGTCTTACTCAAAGTTGTTTCATAACAAGGCGCTTCAGTTGGGAATGAAAACTCAGGTGGTTCTATTTCAGAGAACCGACAATCTAATTTTTATTTGCAGAAATAAAAGCATACATTATTCGAAAAGTTGTAGACAAATAATTTCAAGCAACTTTGATGGTATATTTTTCTGTACTTTTTAGGCGACCGAATTAGAGCATTTTTTCCTACGTAGCTTAGGTGTCCGTATACAAAGTCTTTATAATTACAAAAACGATAATAACCTTTGTTTGACATACATGATAGAGACAATTTCAGCAAACCAAAAGTTGTAGCTTTGATTGTTCAGAAATTCATAGCAAGACAAGTTTGTTGAAAAATTAGAAATAAAAAGTTACAGCAAAATAACTGATTTTTATAGCGACATCTTAAGCTACGTAGGAAAAATGCTCTAATTCGGTCATATTAAAAGGTACAGATAAAATACTACCATCAAAGTTGCTTGAAATTATTTATTGTACAACTTTTTCGAATAATGTATGCCTTTATTTCTGCAATTAAAAAGTTAGATTTTCGATTTCCTGAAAATAAGAATCACCCTAGTTTTCATTGACACCAAAAGAAGCGCCTTGTTATTAGAAACCACTTCGTGGAAGACAGTTTTGCTCAAAAACTTCAAAAACTTAGGCTGGAAATGTATCCTTTCGAGCTGTAAATTCGCATTTTTTGGACCACTGTGCAATGATACAGGTATGACCTCGATTTTATGTACACCGCACTAAGCTCCACCTCAATAACGATTACCTGCATGTGACAAACCATTTCAACAAACTTGTAGTTATTAGTTTACCAAATAATGAGTAAACTTTCCTTGTGTCTTTGTTGATATTCCTATTTGGATTTGCCGCTTTCAAGAAATCGATATTAGAAGAGCTATGGCCATATACATATAATCAAGTGAATACCTGCTTCGTAGTTAATCAATCAAAAAATTATTGATAAGTGTTTGAAGCTGACAATCAACTTCTACTCGGAAAACAATTCGGAAATTCCAAAACACTGGCAATGCACATTGAGGTAGTTCAACCAAAGAGCGTTTCCAGCCGAAATTCCACCGACCAACTTCGAGGTCTCCGATTTAATTAAAAATTTATACAATAATGTTTTACCCAATGAAAGTACGTTTTTTTCCACCGTACTATTGACCAGATCAATGGAATTTACGAGGATACATGCTCTAAAGTGCCTAAACTTGAAATTTTACAGCAAAGGATGTTCTACGTACCATGGTATGTATTACTAAGGCCCATTTGATGTTGATTTAAAAATTAGGATGGTCACCATTCTCACTTGAAAATACAAAAACTAACTTTTTATTTGCAAAATAGACATTTACAGTCTTGGGCAAAAAGTTGTATGCAGAAAATCTTATGGAACTTTCACATGTACATTTTTTGTAGTTTGAAAAATTGACCGATTTAGAGCAATTGTTCTGAACAACTTAGGGGTGCACCATATTTAAACAAGTTTTTTCTTGTCCTTACTTTTATTTCAATTTCCATCAAAAATTGTGTTATTAGGACGAGTTGTAGAAACTTATAAAATATGTATTTTGATATACTAGTTTTACTTAATCAGTTATTGAAGTTTTTCTTCTAAACCACCAAAGATCTAAATGTAATTTTTTCAAGATACAGAAATAACGTATCTTCTAGTTTTCACATATGTTAAACAATATAAATTGTCCTTTCAAATGATCTCTCCTGTATTATTTTTTTTTTTGTTTGCTCCAATTATAGAAATCCTCAACATTTGAAAAGGCGTATTTTTTAGAAAAACTTCAATAACTATTGGTTGGTTGAAGCTATGAAGTGGAAGTTGAAGTTAAAGGCAAAATTTGTATACCAAAGTACGCGTCTTTAAAAGTTCTAAAACTCGTCGCAGCAACTTGCTGGTGGGACTAAAAATACAAAAGTATAAAAAAACATTTTTTTATGGTACGTTCCTAAATTGATCAGGTAAAATTGCTCTAAATCGGTTAATTTTCGAGCTAAAAAAAAATTGTAATATGAGTTCCATGAAATTTTTCAGGAAGCAACTTTGCCGAAAAACAAACGTTCATTTCTGCAAATAAAAAAATGAAGTTTTGTATTTCAAATGAAAATGGGGACCACCCTATTTTTAATCAACATCAAAAAATGGGCCTTGGTGATATAAACCATGTTACATCACTTTGCTGTAAAGTTTAAAGTTTTGGGAGCTGGGAGCATATTTCCTCGTAAATTCGTGGTCTGGACCATAGTGCACTGATGCAAAAAAAAAAAAATTTGGCGTCAAGAGTTTGCTTAAAAAGGGCGTAAGAATTTTTGAATAGCAATCTCAAATAATAATTTGTAGCTCAAAAACCTTTTTTGGTTGCACAAAAAACTGTTCAAGAAACGTTGACCCTATGTGTGAAAGTTAGAAAAATATACACTGAGAAAAAATTGCAACCAAAATCGACAATTTACTTTAAAATTTAGATATCAAGAATCGAGTTTTTTGTTTTGTTTTACTTTTTGACTGTAAAAATTTAAAGTTATTACTCAAACTTAAGTAAAGATTTTAAGATGGAGAAACGTCATGGAAAAAAGTTTTTTAGAACATCAATCTTCAACGGTGCATTTTTTCAAAATTTTATATTTGCGGTAACAAACGTATTTTGATGATACAATCGATTTTTAAAGTATTTAAAAAAATTAAGTTTGGTGGTGACCTTCGTAAGAGCACTGTCTTCGAGACACGGTGGTTTAATTTACCATACTTTTCTGGCAAGTTTTTCGTTTAAACGTATATATCGAAAAAAAAGTATTTTTGTGTTGCCGGAGAAGGAATAATTTATGAAAGGCCGTATTGTTCACTGAAAATATACTGCAAACATCCAAACACGTTTATTTGGCAAATAGTTGAGATTTTAAAATGTTTTAAATGTTGGACCTTGAGACACTTTTTCACTTTCAGATCTCTCCACCTTGAAGTTTTCTCCAAAACTGACGTGAGAGCTTTCAGTTTTTATGTACAAATATATTAGGTATACAATAAGTTAGCAAAACAGGTACATGTTAAGGGAAAATTTTAAAAATTC
>JASCZW010010203.1:0-18446 GCA_034211315.2 Aedes japonicus | reverse complement strand
GTGCAGGACGGACTTTTAATTTTGAAAACGCTATATCTCAACGATGCCTTAACCTTTCTAGGTGAAACTTTCTTTTAAATCAAGGAGAATGGTTGGTCTAAATTATGAATATATGAACCTCCCTCCAACTCATCCCCCCTTCTTTTCGTGGCTGAAACTAGGTGGCTCTGAGGGTATTATTCATCATGATATTGAAATTGTTTTGGTTTTTCACTTTTTTTATAAACAGTTTTATGGTTTTTAGTAAGTTTTTAACACAAATGGAACATGTAATGTATACAATAGGGTATATACATCTTTTTCGGGATGTTCTAGGTCGTCCAAACACTCCTAGAATGTTAATCATGGACGATATCTCTATGACACGTGAGCAAAAGACATACATGCATGAAACATGTTCAACAATGTTCAAAAAGAGTGAAATTATTATCTGCCATCCATTTCCATTCTTATAAATCGTTCAAGTCTCTCCAAAGTGTGCTGGAGTTTAAGTCAAATGATCTACTAGATCAACCATGACTGGGCTACTGTCCTTAGCAACGCAGCATACCCAAGCAGACTAAAAAAAGCCATACAAAGAGATTGTAATATATTTACGTTCATATAAGATGTTCTAGGTTCTCCAAAATGTGCTGGAATTCAGATAGTTCATTGCCATTAGTTCAACCAAGACTTATGTAATGTCCCTAACATTGTATGATAACTTCAATGATTTATAGTCCCAGTGCGCATCGTTTTCGACACATTTCGATTCATATTTGTTGTACTAGGTGCTCCAGGTCATTGTGGAGTTCAAGTGATAAAATCTATTGAATCAACCAGAGCTATAATATAGTTCTTATGGAAGAAGCATATTCAAACAGACTCACGGAGGTTGTGTGCATAAAAACAAATCTATTTGTCTGCATATCAGTAATCCTATGTTCTCCAAATCTGGAGTTCAGATCAAATGATCTACTAGATTAACCATGTGACCCATTGGCCTTAGTAATGCAGAAAACCCAGAACAGGCTCAGAACAGCATTATCCCGAAAACGATGTATATACCCTATTGTATACTTTACATGTTCCATTTGTGTTAAAAACTTACTAAAAACCATAAAACTGTTTATAAAAAAAGTGAAAAACCAAAACAATTTCAATATCATGATGAATAATACCCTCAGAGCCACCTAGTTTCAGCCACGTAAAGAAGGGGGGATGAGTTGGAGGGAGGTACATATATTCATAATTTAGAACAACTATTCCCCTTGATTTAAGTGAAAATTTCACCTGGAAAGGTTAAGGCATCGTTGAGATATAGCGTTTTCAAAATAAAAAGTCCGTCCTGCACCTTTAAGGGTTAAGGGTGCCTTTTAGAATTCGCGATATTATTTTTTCTTGTACGAACAATTTAGTAGAGTAGACTCCGCAGATTAAATAAAAGTTTCGAAGCTCACGAATGTCGATAAACAAAATATGGAGATAGAAGTTTATTCATTATCGATAATCAACGTACTAATGTGAAAAATTTATGATGTGAAATTATTCTTTCGAAAATCTCACCTTCTTGTACGCGTGCCTACTTTTGCTAGAGAGTCCGCCTTCTCATTGCCTGGTATTGAGCAATGTGATGGGACCCATACAAAGGTAATCCTACCTGATCTTTCAACCAACACACACGTCTCCGCCGTTATTTTTGAAATAAAGTAAGATGAGTGCCTCACTGTTTTCATCGACCGGAGGGCCTTAATAGAACTGAGAATATCTGAGAAGATGAAATAATGATCTATGAGCATGTCGGAAATAATCCCCAATGCGAAATTGATTGCTGCCACCTCAGCAACATATACGGAACATGGTTCCTGACGTTTCCGGAAGGCAGATGAGTATTCATTGTAAACACCGAAACCAGTGGATTCATCAATGCGTGACACATCAATGAAAAATTTTCTATTGCAATTGACATGTTGGAACTTTGCAATAAAAATATGGGGAATTAAAATATTAAGCCACTTTAATAAAGACACACAAAAAAACTGCTTCATGGAGAGATCATAATCAATCGAGGAACTGTGATGAGTGAAGCGTACAGTAGGAGAATAATAGCAATGAAGACTAATCTATAAACTGATTCATTATCTATATAATAAAAATGAGTTGGGGTTTCCTTTGTCACGATTTAACTCGCGAGCGGAAAGACCGATCGGCATGAAATTTTGTATACAGAGATTTTTGGGGCCGGAGAATAATCTTATGATGGTTTGAAACCCCTCCCTTCTCTGGAAACGGGGGCTCCCATACGAATGAAACCCAAATTTCTACACAACTCGAGAACTAATCAAGCAAAAGAAACCAAATTTAGCATGTGTGAGTTTTTGAAGGCAAAAAAGGTTTTAATGGTAGCTTGAGAACCCTCCCCGTCATCAAAGGGGGGGGCTCCCATACAAATAAAACACAATATTCTGTATAACTCGGGAAATAATCAAGCAAACGGAACGAAATTTAGCAAGTGGTGGTTTTTAAAGACAAAACATGTTTCTATGTTGGTTTGAGACCCCTTCCCATCCTAAAGGTGGGGGGGGAGGGGGGGGGGGTGGAAGGGCTTCGACCCAAATGAAATACACTATTCTGCATGACTCGAGAACTAATCAAGCAAATGGAACCAAATTTAGTATGTGGTGGTTTTTGAAGACAAAAAATTGTTCTATAATGATTTGAGACCCCTCCCCTTTCTGAAAGGGAGGGAACCTATTCAAATAAAACGCAAATCCTTGCATAACTCGAGAATTAATCAGAGAAATGGAACCAAATTTCGCATGTGGAAGTTTCTGAAGGAGGGAAATGTTTCTATGGTGATTTGAGACTTTTCCGTCATATGAGGAGGAAGGGGGGAGGGGGTGCTCTCAAACAAATGGAACCCAAATTTCTGCATAACTCGAGAAATAATCAAGCAAATGGACCCAAATCTGGAATGGACGAGTTTTTTAAGGCATGAAATATTTTTATGGTGGTTCAAAGTCCCTCCTCCCTCTAAAAAGGGGGGCTCTCATACAAATGAAACAAATTTCAACCAAAGATGAGAACTATACCTACTGCCTGCAAATTTGTATTCAGTGGTTTTTGGGTCCGGGAAAGCATCTTATGATAGTTCGAGAGCCCTCCCACTTCTAGAAAGGGTGGGATCCCATGCAAATGAAAAACAAATTCCTGCATAACTCGAGAACTAATCAAGCAAATGGAACCAAAATTGGTATGGGTGAGTTTTTGAAGACAAGAAATGTTTTTGTGGTAATTTAAGACCTCTACTCACTCTGAAAAGGGGGCTACCATACATACAGAAACACAAATTTAAACCAAACATGAGAACTATCCCTATGCAGGGGTTTTTGGGTCCGGGAAAGGATCTTATTATAGTTCGACACCCTCCTGCCTTTAGAAAGGGAGGCTCCCATGCAAATGAAAAACTATTTTCTGCATAACTCAAGAACTAATCAAACAAATGGAACCAAATATGGCATGTGGAGGTTTTGTAGGCAAGAAATGTTTCTACGGTGGTTTGAGACCCCAAGCAAAAGAAACCACATTTAGCATGTGTGAGGTTTTAAAGGCAAGAAAGGTTTCTATGATGGTTTCAGATTCCTCTTCGCCCTGAAAGGGAGGGCTCCTATACCAATGAAATACAATATTCTGTATAACTCGAGAACTAATCAAGCAAATTGAACCAAATCTGGCATGTGGAGGTTTTTGTAGATGAATACTGTTTCAATGCTAATTTGAGACCCCTCCCTTTTCTAAGGGGAGGGGGCTCCCATACAAATGAAACACAAATTTATGCATAACTCGAGAACTTATCAAGAAAATGGAACCAAATTTGGCATATGAAGGTTTTTGAAGTAGAAAAATGTTTCTATAATGATTTGAGACCCCTCCGCCTTCTAAAAGTGGAGGAAGGGATCTCCCATATAAATGAAACACAAATTTTTGCATAACTCGAGAACTAATCCAGCAAATGGAACCAAATTTGACATATGGAGGTTTTTGAAGGAGAAAAATGTTTTTATGGTCATTGAGACTCTTCCGCCTTCTGAAGAGGGGGGGGGGGGGGGCTATCAAACAAATGACACGAAGTAACTCGAGTAACTCGAGAACTAATAAAACAAATGGAATCAAATTTAGCATGTGGAATTTTTGGAAGGAGAGACATATTCCTATGGTGGTTTAAGACCACTCTGCCCTCTGAATGAGAGGGGTCCCATAGAAATGAAACGCAAATTTCTGCATAACTCGAGAACTAATAAAGCAAATGGAATCAAATTTGGCATGTGGATTTTTTTGAAGGTCAGACAAATTTCTATGGTGGTTTGAGACCCCTTTGCCCTCTGAAAGGAAAACTCAAGAAATAATCAAGCAAATGGACCCAAATTTGGAATGGACGAGTTTTTTATGGCATGAAATATTTTTATGGTGGTTCAAAACCCCTCCTCCTTCTAAAATGGGGGGCTCTCAAACAAATGAAACGCAAATTTCTGCATAACTCGAGAACTATTCAAGTAAATGAAACCACATTTGGCATGTGGGGGTTATTGGAAACAGGATTTTTATTTATATTAAAATGGATTTCTGTCTGACAGTCTGTCTGACCGATCGTAGTGAAAATATGTATACAGGTATTTTTGGGGCTGGGGAAGGTTCTTATGATCGTTTGAGACCACTTCCCCCTTCCGGCTCGCATACAAATGAAACACAAATTTCTGCATAGCTTGAGAATTAATCAAGCAAATGGAATCAAAAATGGTATGCGGGGTTTTTTGAATGCAAGAAATGTTTCTATGGTGAATTCAAACACAAATTTCAACCAATTCTGAGCATTATCCAGTTAACTAAGCCACAAACTGTGTATTGTCTGGGTAACAAGAATGTTCTGATAGAAGTTTGAACTCCTTATTACTCAAAAAAAAGCGTCAGTTCTATGTAATGTTCATTCATTTAGTTACAGGCGTAGCAACGCTCGCACCGGGATCAGCTAGTCTATATAATAAAAATGAGTTGGGGTTTCCTTTATCACGATTTAACTCGCGAGCAGAAGGACCGATCGGCGTGAAATTTTGTATGCAGAGATTTTTGGGGCCGGAGAATAATCTAATGATGGTTTGAAACCCCTCCCTTCACTGAAAAGGGGGGCTCCCATACAAATGAAACACAAATTTCTATACAACCCGAGAACTAATCAAGCAAAAGAAATCAAATTTAGCCTGTGTGAGTTTTTGAAAGCAAAAAAGGATTTTATGGTAGCTTGAGAACCCTCCTTGTCATAAAAGGGGGGGCTCCCATACAAATAAAACACAATATTCTGCATAACTCGGGAACTAATCAAGCAAATGGAACCAAATTTAGTATGTGGTGGTTATTGAAGACAAAAAATTGTTCTATGTTGATTTGAGACCCCTCCTCTTTCAGAAAGGGGGGGGGGCGTATTTAAATGAAACGCAAATCCTTGCATAACTCGAGAACTAATAAGAGAAATGGAACCAAATTTCGCATGTGGAAGTTTTTGAAATAGGGAAATGTTTCTATGGTGATTTGAGACTCTTCCGTCATTTGAGGAGGTAAGGGGGAGGGGGTGCTCTCAAACAAATGGAACCCAAATTTCTGCATAACTCGAGAAATAATCAAGCAAACGAAACCAAATTTGGAATGGACGAGTTTTTTAAGGCATGAAATGTTTTTATGGTGGTTCAAAAAGGGGGGCTCTCATACAAATGAAACAAATTTCAACCAAACATGAGAACTATACCCTTTGCTTTGCAAATTTGTATTCAGTGGTTTTTGGGTCCGGGAAAGCATTTTATGATAGTTCGAGAGCCCTCCCGCTTCTAGAAAGGGTGGGATCCCATGCAAATGAAAAACAAATTCCTGCATAACTCGAGAACTAATCAAGCAAATGGAACCAAAATTGGTATGGGTGAGATTTTGAAGGCAAGAATTTTTTTGTTGTAATTTAAGACCCCTCCTCACTCTGAAAAGGGAGGCTACCATACCTACGAAACACAAATTTAAACCAAACATGCGAACTATCCCTACCGCTATGCAAATTTGTATGCAGGGGTTTTTGGGTCCGGGAAAGGATCTTATTATAGTTCGACACCCCTCCCGCCTCTATAAAGGGGGGCTCCCATGCAAATGAAAAACTATTTTCTGCACAACTCAAGAACTAATCAAACAAATGGAACCAAATATGGCATGTGGAGGTTTTGTAGGCAAGAAATGATTCTACGGTGGTTTGAGACCCCAAGCAAAAGAAACCAAGTTGAGCATGTGTGAGGTTTTAAAGGCAAGAAAGGTTTCTATGATGGTTTCAGATTCCTCTTCGCCCTGAAAGGGGGGGCTCCTATACAAATGAAATTCTGTATAACTCGAGAACTAATCAAGCAAATTGAACCAAATCTGGCATGTGGATGTTTTTGTAGATGAATACTGTTTCAATGCTAATTTGAGACCCCTCCCTTTTCTGAAGGGGTGGGGCTCCCATACAAATGGAACACAAATTTATGCATAACTCGAGAACTAATCAAGAAAATGGAACCAAATTTGGCATATGGAGGTTTTTGAAGGCGAGAAATGTTTTTAAAGTCACTGAGACTCTTCCGCCTTCTGAAGGGGGGGGGGGGGGGGTCTCTCAAACAAATGAAACACAAATTTCTGCATAACTCGAGAACTAATAAAGCAAATGGAATCAAATTTGGCATGTGGATTTTTTTGAAGGTCAAACACATTTCTATGGTGGTTTGAGACCCCTTTGCCCTCTGAAAGGGGGGGGGGGTCTTTCATAAAAATGAAACGCAATTTTCTGCATAAATCGAGAACTATTCAAGTAAATGAAACCACATTTGGCATGTGGGGGTTATTGAAACAGGATTTTTATTTATATTAAAATAGATTTCTGTCTGACTGTCTGTCTGACCGATCGGAGTGAAAATATATGTGCAGGTATTTTTGGGGCTGGGGAAGGTTCTTATGATTGTTTGAGACCGCTTCCCCCTTCCGGCTCGCATACAAATGAAACACAAACTTCTGCATAGCTTGAGAATTAATCAAGCCAATGGAATCAAAAATGGTATGCGGGGTTTTTTGAATGCAAGAAATGTTTCTATGGTGAATTCAAACATAAATTTCAACCAATCCGGACAATTATCCAGGTAACTAAGCCACAAACTGTGTATTGTCTGGGTAAGAAGAATGTTCTGATAGAAGTTTGAACTCCTTATTACTCAAAAAAAAAAAACTCATAAAAAAACCGTCAGTTCTATGTAATGTTCATTCATTTAGTTGCAGGCGTAGCAACGCTCGCACCGGGATCAGCTAGTGCTAACTAAAAACTAAAAAAAATTCAGATGGGACTGACTTGCGATTACCGGCAGTTCAGATATTTTGTGTGTTTTTTTGTTTCTTCATTAGCTAATCGACAATGTTGTAGAACATCTGAAGAAAATGTTCAACAACATGCCATTTGCTGAGTCAGCTGACTCGATATCGGGTTAAGATAAGGCAAATTAGCAGGAGTTTATAGACCATTATTGAGATGCTCTAAATATTAAACAACAAAGCTTGCAAGTATAAGCAACTGTCGCTCGAAATTTTTGCACCATAAAAAGTTATTCGTTATTAGTTATACCTTTGCGAGTGGAATTAAAAGTTGATATTACACCCAATCTAACTATATGGGTTGCTCCAGGTGTTAACTGCCATTCCCATAAGCTCAGCTGGAGCTTCTCAGCCATAAGACGCATAAAAAATGAAGTACCATGACACAGTACCGATTTTCAAATCTGGCTTATTTAAGCATTGGGAACCGAGTTGTGAAGGAATCAGTATCAACCGACACAATTTTGAAGTTTTAAAACGCGTTAACCAAACCAATCTTAATTCTGATATAAATTTAAAATGTTTTTTTACTCAATGTTGTTCCTTAAAGTTTTAAGACTTTTAGTTCAATCTTGACTCTATATAGATTCAGGTCTATTCTCCGCCTTGAATGAGTTGAGACTTCTCAAGAGAATCTAGCAAAGTGACTACAGTAATACCTGTAACTAGAAATGAGAAGAAAAATCAGTATTTTTCATTTAATCGCAACTAACTTTGTTGCTTATCTTGTCAGATACGTGTATTTTGTCTACAATGTGCAGACTTCTTCAGTTTTGTGTACTAATAACTCGACATAAAAAGGAAAGTAGTAATTTTTCTTCTCATTTCTAGTAACGAAAGAATGTTGAAAACTTTTCTAGGCTGATTCAAGGTATAAGGTATCCAGGTCTGATTTCAAGTTGAATATTTCCTCATGCGAAATTGACTTCGTGTTCGCCTTTCCTATTACGGTCATAACCATGATACTGCTAGGTTTTCCCCTTAGATTAGAAAAGACAGACAGACAGACAGACAGACAGACAGACCAATGTATCGCCCCCTGACAACCAAAATGCACGTATATTGAAAGTTGTCTTTATGATATACAAACATATATGTTAGTAAAGAAATCGTATAGAATACAACGAATATGGCTTATACGTGCAAAAGTGGAGGCCATATACGTGCAAATTCCATTGTTTTCTTAACCGAGTTGATTTGATATCGTATGCGATTGAACTTGTAATAACAAGTTCGATTAAAAAAGCTTAGCGATGTTTATCCGATTTCATTTGTAACGCAGTACGATGAATAAATGACACATCGTTTATAAGTAGAAAATTTGCACTCCTTACGATTTAACTTAAACATAACACCACAAAGGCTACAATTCATTGCGATGTTGACTTCAAATATAGGAATATACGATACTATTTGAACACTGTTATACGACTTGTGGTTGTCTGGGTCCTTGATGTAGATGGAACAGATAACCCCATCCTTCCACTGATCCGGCCGCTGTTCAGTATCCCAAACCCTGGATATCCTTAGCTTCACGTATCATCAGCGGTGCCACATCTCCGTCACTTGCTGCATCACCTACGGCACTTCCTTTGCTGTATTGGTCCTCTTCCTGTACTTGTCCTGTACTCGCGTTTCATGTGAGCGGTGCAGCTGTCTATTGCACCACCTTATGGAGCTTATTCTCTCGCAAGAGTTGTGTTTGCTTCCTCCACTTCGGTCTGTACCGTTCCACACTCTGACATTTTTTCGTAAATTCGCGTACCTGTGTCAAAAACAGATAAAACAAAATTAGACTGATTAGAATTTGCGTTTTGAGCAGCCTCCTAAAATTTGAGTACTGAAAATTTGAAAAAAAAAAAAAAGAAATGACATTGCACACGCCATTTGCTGTTTCCATGGAAATTATTATGGGGAATACAAACTTCTTCGTTCATTGTCTTCTAGTGGTTCCATAGTTGCTTCTGGCGAAATAGTCTTTAACTATTCTTAATAGAAATTTAATCAGCTACAACTTTTGCATTTCAGCCAAACGCTAAGTGATGAAAATATCAATTATTTAAGGAATCAATAATTCCTAAGCATGACAAAAAAGCTGCTCAGTCAGCCACACTACCGTATGCGTGAGAATGTTTGCACCATCGTAGAAAATAAGTTCCCATTGCACCTGTTCATACAATAACTTGGTTTTCTATGCACGCATGTAAACTATAATTCATATCGTAGTAGACTGCGATTAAAAGAAGCCGATTTCCTTAGTTTGACAGTTGTATCATGACGAAGTATTCGTAATTTGTCTCATGCGCAAATGTCGCAAAAAGGCATTTCAATCGCCACTGGAGTGTCCTGGTGGACCGAAAAAAGAAAGGGCAACTATTCGCGAAGGTGATCACAGAGAGGAGAGCATGTTTATTGTCCATTCCGTATTAAATTACAGAACCGATCGATACACAGAAAAAAATTGTGAAAGTAAAAATTCCCCTCATTTAATTCCAAGCCAAAGAAGGCGTAAACAACGAAATTGTTTGCAATCTTTCATGCGCCATACAACAATGTTCGCAATGTTCCATACAATAGGCTAGATGCTGGCGTTATCTGATAGTTTACATGAAATATCCCATTATTTTCTGCCAAATCTAGCATTTTCTTTATGTGCATAAGAAAACGCCTATTTTTTTATCTGTGCATATAAGCCGTCAATATGACGAATTTATTACTTAACGAATGTTTCTGACATCGTATTTGACAGGTCACAGTTCATGAAATGCCCTCTTCCTCCAACACAGCTGCTGCTCACTTCTATAGCAGTGATAAAAATACAGTCCATTGTCTAAACAACCGAACACTGGTTTCCAGATATAACGTCCAATTGCCGGTGAAATATCTCCCGTGTCACGTGGCAAAACCATAAAAATAAATGTCCTCTTCGGTTCTTTCCAAGAGAGAGGTTTCAGTGGGTAAAATAGGGGTGGGGGGAAATAACTCGTTTTTCCTCCCACGCTCCCGCCGGAAAATTCGATGCAGCAGATTGTTCACCTCGGTCAAATTTAGTTGAAAAGTGAACAAGCATCGAGAGTATTATGCAATCAGAGTTTAAGTGAGTCGTGGTTTGATGGGAGTCAAGTGGGGGGAAAGTTTTTATTTTGATGTTTTTTTCCTTTTTTTAGGGTGCGGAGGGAAGGGATTTCATTCGAAAGAATGCGGTTGTCGAAAAACAGACCGAACAGATGCTCTGGTCTAGAGAGAAAGAGAGGGATAGAGGTCGTCAAGAGCTTTCGACATTTCAGTCCGGTGTGTTATGCGATTGGAATGCTCCTGTGAGTGAGTGAGCGGTCACTTTTTGTTTGATGACGGGTAATCCGTACCGCAACATATGGGATTTATTTTGAAACTTGCCGCAAAGAAGATTTTCAGCAAATCATTGTCGATGAAAGCGTATTGGAAATGATTTCACCATGTCTGACGGGACGGGAATGTTCCGAGTGGATGGGTAGGGTTTTATGCAAATTCAGACAGAGAAAGGCAGAGAAATCATTATTGTTGGCCCGTTCGCATAATGTTTGCATAATCGAAAGAGAGTCAGAAATTCTTCTGGCACTTCCCTCAACCCGCTTTCTATGGCTAACATTTGGAGAAGCTAAATATCGGGAAAATTCTCGAACTTTGTTGCGGATGCTGTATTATGTGGTTAATTGGTTTTCTATTTCCGAATGATTTCCATTCAACTTACAGGTCCATGTTCAGCTGATATGCAATGTTTGCACTTAATTCGAAGAAAGTAGTTTTGAAGATGTGTGAATAAATCAGTAGCTAATTATTGTGCAATTCCTCATTGTTAGCTAATTTGAGTTCAGAGAAATTACTTGAAATTCTACCAATATTCTACACCTACTTAATTTTTTGAGAACTAAAACTTATGTTGCGTTGTGAATGTGACTTACCCTCAGAATCACATGACACTGTGAAAAATATGATTCTTTCAAAAGATACGATTAAAAATAAGTAAAAATCGTATGTTTTGTAGGAATCAAAAATATATACTTAGTATTTGTTTTCTAGTATCGATGAAAGTTCGAGTAAGACGAGCACTTTCATCTTGGTGGATCCGGGGTTTGGTTAATTTCCCTATTGGCGGCAGATCGCACAGGATACGTGACATGTTTGTCCTTGTCGAAGTTCAAATCATCTGGCTGGATCATTCCAAATGCAGTCTCCAATTTAGTGGTTGTGTTTGTGGTTGTGAATTCATACACTCGGGCTACGCTGGTAGAGAGGCCAAATACATACCATTGTCAGCATAAACGGTTTAGTCTGGATTTCTGTTGCTTACTGAACTCTTCAGCTCTCCTACCGATTCATATCTTCCACAACATTTCTCCGGCTCTACATGGTCCAGGTTCTCTGCATTTGGACGACTCTGGCACCGAGGCCAACGAAACTGAATCCACGACATCTTCGGCAACACCATCTTGTATATACCCTACCATGAGCTTGGGGTAACATTTGAATTTTCGTTTCCCTCTGATTTTTGGGAACCTCTTGGGTAATATGATAACTGTGGAACATTTCAGCTCGATCGGTTAAACTAACGGGTGGTAACTAAAATTTTGATTTTTTTTTATCGAAGCTAACAAACGAGCTCTCTCTTTCTCTTTTTCTCTCTTTCTCTTTCTCTCTCTTTCTCTTTCTCTCTCGCTCTCCACTGTCTGCAAGTATTTTTTTGTTGTTTATGCTTGCTCAGTTTTGCTCAAAATTCCGTCAAAACAAGAACCATTGCGCGAACGCGTTGTACGATTCTACGAACTGCACAAACATCTCGGCAAAAAGTCGACTGTTTTCCCTTAGTTTGGCGGTAGAATGTGTTCTCACGAAATGATTTCTTTCAACGAATCACAACAATTTATTTCTAGTTATAACGTAGCTTTAGCTGTGAGTTTATTTTAGATCAGATTGAGAATAGATAATAGGTTATGGCCGTTACTTACAAGAATCGGTTTGCATGTTTAATTTTCGCACCGCAAAACTTCACTTTTGACTATCTCTGCGTTTTCAAGAATAGTTTAGGTTTAGATCAATAGTTTAGATTAGGATTATTTTACTTACAATTTCAGGGTGGCCACACAATCTTGATATAAAAATTCTTGCATTTTTCTCGAATTTTTCCCGCATTTTTGCCTTATTTTCCCGACTGTTAAGATGAGTTAATATAAATTACTCTAGCTAAATAAATTACTAGCTAAATCTCTGAGCTGCCAAACTTTTTCCAGTTTGATTTACCACCAGACACTTTCCATTTATTTAACATACGCCATTTTGTGTGACAGGATGAGCCAATTTTCAACATATGTTGTCAAATTTGGTAACTCCTTCTTGGTTCTAAAGGGTGTATTCGATAAAAATGGCACACACATATATACTCATCAAAATTAAACTGATGATCGGATTTTCTTGAAATTTTCAGGGAATGAAGAACTACTAATGAGTTTTGATTTACAACATTTGTTTTATTCAATTTCGTCTCCCATCCCGAATGCCCGCACCTTCCTTGTCACTCCACCCATCAAATTTTGTGCAACCGATTCCAGTGTTTTTGTTGTTTTTACCCTAATTTTCTTCAATTCTAGCTCTGTTTTTATAGTTTCGGGATGTTTGCGAAGTTCCGTTTTCATAATTGCCCAGAGTTTTTCAATTGGACGATGTTCCGGTGAATTTGGTGGGTTCATATCCTTTGGCACAAAATTGACTCCATTGGCTCGGTACCACTCCAATACGTTTCGAGCGTCATTCCGGTTTGGGGCTTTTTACACTTTGTAAACATGTAACCCAGCACGTTTCATGGTTTTCTGCACAAAACCGACTGACACCTTAGACTTTTAAGCGACATCTCGAATTGACATGTTTGGACGGTTCTTGAATTGTTGTACGACTTTCCTGGCCATTTTACTGTCCTTTGGACCACTTTTACGACCACTCCCTTCCTTCTTTTGGACACTCAGACGCTCCTTGAAAGTTCTTATTACACGAGACACAGTTGTATTTGCAATTCCAGGCCTTTTAGCAATCCACCGGTGGGACGCCCCTGGATTTTGATTGTGAGTGCACAAAATTTTCTCACGCATAATTTCTTGTTTCGATGACATGACTGAAACTACTGAATGTATAACTATGAAACTTGGCAGATGTAAATAATACACTATGGATAAGATCTACTCAAATTTCTGGGATTTTTACTCATACGATTCAAAAGTTACAGAAGATTTTCTGTGTGCCATTTTTATCGAATACACCCTTTAGTCAAAATTTATCCAAACCATTTTCTATTCTCTGAAATCCGGCAAACAACGTCAGACGGCATTAAGCACAGCTGCCCAAATTCTTCTTTCACCATGTGTTAACATCCTTACAAACACAATTCGCCAAACTTCAAACACATTCGTCACCACATGAAAGATAAGTTTATTTCTGGCCTCACCTGTTACAGCCGTGTAGCCAGATCTTCTAAGGGCATCTTCAACGGTGGTTCAAATCGTGGTTTGGATTTATTTGTTTAGACCAAACGCAAAAACATCGCTGCATTGCTGGTGTTTGTAAATTTTGTTTTATACCGGATCTATTTTGCATCATTTCAGAACTTATATAAGCTTCTAGGTTTCTTACTGAACGCACTCTTTAAAAATTTAATTGAATGAACTTCGGAATATCTATGAAGATTGGGTGGAAATATCTATAATGAACGTACCAGAAGTTGATTTAACTTCTCGGCAGTTGAATAAAATCATTGGAAGTTTCCAGATAATCATGAAGTTTGCTCACTGTCTTTCGTGTCATGGTGGAACTTTAGAGAAGTTCATTGAATTGCCGAAAAATTATTAACATTTCTGGAAACTTGGATGAACTTCCAAACAGTTTGCTGATCATCCATGGAATAGGAACAGCTTTCTGGAAATGACGGAAACTTAGAAAATCAGATTTCGCTTTCCAGAAGTTGTTTTAACATCCAGCACGTACATGTTCTGTGATAAAAAGCAGAATAGCACACATATTTAAATAACCTACGAGAAATTGAAAAAAAATCTTGGGAGCCATGGAATTTCATTGGAATAGTTAGCATTACCGAGATGTTGTTAAACCGTACAAGAACTTTTTATAATCTCCAAGATTGTGAAAAGGAAGAAATTCTATGAAATTGATTAAAAGGTAGTTGGTTTCTTTATTCTCGTTTTAGTTGCGTTCGAAAAATAATCGAGTAGTAAGAAGTTTAAGTTCTTCTTATAACTTAAATACCCTGAACTTTTGGGATGTTTTCAGAATGATTGGAAAGTTTCTCGATCACCTGGAAAGATCCCTGAAGTTCTAGGAAGCTCCCCAAACTTATGGAAAAATCCTTTGACTGTTTCCTAAGCTATTCGAATGCTCAAAAAATCCAGTTTCCTGTTTATCTGGGACGTTTTCTGAAATTCTGGGAAGTTTCCCGATCTTGAAGGAAGTTTACTGAAATTCTTGGAAGATCGCAGGGCTACTGAGAAATTTTCTGAATTGAGCTTCTGGAAAGTTCCCTGAACTTCTGGGAAATTTTCTGAATTTCTGGGACGTTCTGTGAACGTCTGAGATGTTTGCTGACCTTTTGGAAAGTTTCCTGATCTTTGGGGGAGTTCCATGATCTTTGTGAGCATTACTTGAAGTTCTGGGAAGTTTTTTGAAATCATGAGAAACCATGAACTTCAAGGAAGTTTCTCGAACTCTGACATGTTCGCTGGACTTCTAAGAAGTTTTGTATATGTCTAGCAAGTTTGAAATTCTGAAAAGTTCAATAAACCTCTAGGAAGATCCGCAAACTGTTGAAAAGCTTCATGAATTTCTTGACTGTTCTGTATTGGAAGTTCTCTAATTTTCTGGAAAGTTCCTTGAATTTTTGGGAAGTTCCCGGAACATCTTGAGTAGTTCTATGAACTTCTGAAAAAATACCCAAAATAATCTGATAAGTTTTCTAAACTTCTGGTGGCCCCCTGAATTTCTGGATAGTTACCTGAACTTCTTTGAAGAACCTTTTACTTTTGGAAACTTCCCTGAACTCGTGGTAAGCACCTTGAATGTGTGGACAATTCCCTGAATTTCTAGGAAACAATCTGAATTTCAGGGAAGTTGTCTGAACTTCTAGGAAGAACCCTCAACTTCTGCAAAGCTCCCTGATTTTCTGGAAAGTTTCCTGATTTTATGGTATGTTCCTTTGATATCAGGGAGAATAGCTACACCTCAGGAAAGTCTAAATCAAATCTAAAAAGTATACCGAGCTTCTGATAAGTTCCCTGAGTTTCTAAGTGTTCTTAATTTACAAGATTTTTTTCGAACTTTTAGAAGAAAATTTTTGTCCATCAGTTTTTTAAACTTTTCCGATATTGGGGGCGTAAATACTGTGGGCCGTTAGTCTTAAGGACAGACTTGCAAAAATTCCTCAGGGTAACCAACCCCCAAGTTTTCGTCGAGAGAACTAGCTGAGGACATACGCCAACATACGTTAGGCTGCTGTGCACCTATGTAACACTAAGGCCAACATATCCAGCTGCATCGCAACAGCTGGAAAAAGTCATCAGTTGACTCTAGTTGTCGCATAATGTCTAGGATCATATCCCTTGGCATGTTGAAACGTCGCAGAAAGTGCTTCTTGTCATAGGTTGGCGTGGCGCTATCTATCACTATCAGCACTATCTAATATCGTTTAAATGAGATGCATGCATTCACACATTCACCATCACTCAAACCAATCCATGGTAAAAAGTTTGCGAAAAATCCTCGGTCTCTGAAAAAAACAAAACTTCTGATCTCTGGATATTGTATGATTGACAAGATGATAGGTGGGGGTTTAACAACAAGAAATAGTACACCGATGCGGGGAACGAAAAGTTGGTCTGTTTTAACTGGTTTGCTGATGCAAATCAACTATAAAGATGTTAAAATAGACCACCACTGAAAATGCTCTTAGCGATACGTTTTGAACAGGCTGAACAATGAGAGCGGTGGACCGAGTAAATGACAAAAACGCTACTCAAATCATTTGAAAAAGGTGTGAGTATGGTTCTTTCCATATGACAAAAATTCCCGATGACTTTTGAAATTACCGCCTTTTTTCCGCATATTTCCCGATGATTTTGGATTCCCGCATTTTTCCCGCATTTCCCGATTTTCCCGAGTCTGTAGCCACCCTGCAATTTGCATGAATGTGCATGAACTCGTTTTAGGATGATTTAAAAACTAGTTTTAGGATAATTTTAGGCAGTGTTATAATTAGCATTTGACAGCACGCTCTATTCAAAATAATTTCAATAGAATGAAAAAGAAAAAAAGGTTAAAAGGCCAATGCAAACTTCTAAGGTTCACCGTTCTCTCGTTCTTGTCTGTCGCTTTGACAGTCTTGTTTACAAGTTTCGTTGGCTTCTAATGTAGCGTTACGAGCAGTGTTCCCAGAGCCAACATCCCCCACAAGTACTTGTAACACATTGAAAACAGTGAGAATGAAGTGCGAAAGAAGACAGCCCCGAAATACACTGAGAAACAGATTTGGACGCTGAAATCCAAATACCGGTCTTATTTTATTTATTTATTCATTTATTTCCCGTCGGTTTAACGAGATAGAGAGCGAAAAACACAACCGGACGTGCTGCTCAATCGAACTTGAATATCCCAATGAAATCATTTTGGTTCAAATCGTGTGCTTTATGTGGCGCTGATAGCATTGCCTACAAAGAAGCGAGGCACGAGAATGCAGTACAAAGCAAATTTCATAAGAGATGACGGACTATACTGGCAACAAAGCCAAATAAATTTGCAGCTGAGAGGAAACGAAATAAAAAGAAGACACCAATTGAACATTTGTCACCCGTTTTTGAGGACCCGGAAAGGGAAACCCTTATTGACAACCTGTTCATATGCACTTTTGTATGGGACCAAAAGTAGGTCATTTTTAAGTAAAAAGTTGAACTACTTAAAATTTAGCACCTAATTGCAAATTTAATTAAAAACATTTGTAAGTTATTTTGATCAATCCTGAATGATGTCGTTCAGTCAAAAGAGAGTTAATAGCGTTCAAAAACCTTTCACTTTTGCGTAACGCTCTCATTTTTCAAAATTTTGAAATTACATTTGGTACAGAAAAGAGAAACGTAGACCTAATTTAAAATATTGCGGAAAATGTTTTGTTTAGAGGATAGTTTTACTGTATCTCCTAACATCTATCTACATCTACCTATATATTAACATTGATTTCTGTCTGTCTGTCTATCTGTCTGTCAGTACTTTAAAGACTCGAAAACTACTGAACCGATCGGCGTGAAATTTTTTCATGGCCATGTTTTTGGGGCCGGAGACGGTTCTCATGATTGTAAGAGACTTTTTTGCAAAGGAGCGGGCTCCCATAACAGTGCAACACAAATTTCTGCCTAATTTCAGCACTAATGAAGCAAAGGAATTCAAATTTAGTATGTGAGAACTTTTGGAGGCAAACACTTTGTTTATGGAGGTTTGAAACCGCTCCCTCTTCTAGAAGGGGAGACTCTCATACAAATGAAAGAAAAGTTTCTACATAACTCATAACTTGGTTGAGACCCCTCCTGTTTCTAGAAGAGGGGGCTCGTAACTCGAAAACTAATAAAGCAAATGGAACCTAATTTGGCATGTGGGGATTTTGGAGGCAAGAAATGACTCTACAGTGGTTCTAGACCCCTCCTATCTCTTTTAAAAGGGGGGGGGGGGTTATTATACAAATTAAACACAGATTTGAATCAAACATGAGGATTATCTCTACTGTTATAAAATGCACGGAAAAGGTTCTTGTGATGGTTCGAGACTCCTTCCCTGCCTTGAAGGGAGGGGGGAAGCATAAAAATTGAACACAAAATTCTTGGTGGTTTGAGACCCCTCCTTTATATGGAAGGGATGGCTCTCATACAAATGAAAAACAAATCTAAACCAAACATGAGAAGCCCTACTGCTTAGACTTTGTATGCTACTGACCCCCCTTTGTATGCAGTGGTTTTACGGGCCGGAGA
>JASCZW010010202.1:0-37926 GCA_034211315.2 Aedes japonicus | reverse complement strand
CGTTCCATTCGAAACGTGCACTAAACACGGCCGACAGTCGCAGCGTGGAAAAGTAGGCGTTAACTGCAAATAGTTTTGCAGAGTGGTACTTACCGACAACGAACTTGACGCACCTGGGCTGCCTACTTGGATATCAAATCAAACTAACGCCACCGACGTCAGTGCAGAAAGAGCTACCGAGGAAAGGAGAGCGATCGACAGTCGATGGAAACCTCCCCGAAGGCATTCATCCAGGGCCTGTAAATTTGACATTTTGCACAACTGTGACCGTCGTTGTCGCGTGTGAGCCTCCAGCGATGACTACGACTCACGCTGCTGGAGCATTCATTGTAACCATGCAGTTGGTCAATAATTGGAACACGCTTCCACTCCGGGGCCCGCCACCCGTCCCAGTTGGCGGTTTCTATTTGAACCGTGGCTTGTTGCGTTGCGTTGCTGGGGCGTTTGGACGACCGCGGTTCAAGATTGTCAGACGGAGATTTTGCTGCACCGTGCCGGGCTGTTGTTGCCTCTCACGATGTCTTATAATAATGTCATAATAAGTAAGCAGAAAATGTTCTACTTGCATAATTTATTGAACTTTTTTTTTCTTTGCTGTTCCTACACGCGTTCAGTGCAACGAAACCGGAGTTTTCCTTCTGCGTTAGTCGCTGGCGTGTATTTTTTTTTCCTCTATGAGTTATCGGTGTCAAGTTTATCAAAAGTGAAATATGTGCAAATGCAGGGTTGCAGTTAGCGAAGCTTCAAAGTCGAGTAGAGGTCGATTGGTTTGAAAATTACCGGAGATTTGTGGATCTGATTCGGATAATTGAATGTCGCGATCGTGTTCAAGGATTGGGCGAGTTCGCTTCGATGAATTTAAAAAACAATACAAAAGGATTTTTTCCGGACAATATTTTGATTGTCAGTTGATGTAAAATATCGATTACCCCAGTCTGAAGATATTTCTAGCGTCAAAACCGGCCAAAAATCCGCTTAAATTTGAAGTCCATGACAAATAACCACGCATCGTTTCATGCAAATCGGATCGAGTTTGATCGATATTTTGGTATGGAACTCACTCCGCGTTGCAGGTGAACCCTCAAAAGTCACATCGGTAATCGAAGTGACTCAAACGGTCGTCTAGCTACCCTCTCAGCAAGGCGCATTTACGAAACCAATCGAGCTGTCAGCATCTCTTGGACGCGTCTAAGTCGATGCCGTTTTTGTTTTTTTTCAACTGTCATATTAGGAGAGCCTCCGGTTCAGATCAATCGCCCGAACCGCGAGGAAGGTAAAACTAAATCTGAAATTCAATTTTCCCGATCAACAGGGCACAAAACAGTTCACGTGAGGACTACCGATTTCTATGCGTCTTCCGATGGCCGTGCTTCAGCGCCGATCTGATGCAACATCGATACCGTTCCAGATATATCTCGCCCAAAACCCCTTCACCACGTCCTTCTGTTCGAAATGACGTCGGTTTTTTCCCTTCTTCTTGTTCTTCGTCTTCGCTTGATTGACAATGATGCTGCGTGATGAAGGTTCAAACTGTGTGCCATTTCGGCGGCCGAAGTGGAGATATATGTGAGTGTACCTCCCTATGCTATGCTCAAGAGGGTTGTCAATGGAAGCACCGCAGGTTGGGTTTTGATACCTACGGCTAAAGGCTTTTTTTTTTCGCGCAATAGGTACCTTGCAAATTGGGATTTGCGGACCAGCTCTGTGATAGATAGACAAACAAAAAACAATCACACATACACCATGTGACCTCGCTTCAGTTTGGATTGATAGCTGGGGCGCTTTCGACTTGTTAAAGTCGAGTGGAACACGTCTCGTACATTCCGCCTGCGACTGACCCGATACCCAAATATGGTTCTGGAATCGACGGCCTCTATCGAGCGGCACATGCGGCGGTTCCAATGGATGGCAGTTTGATTTTTTTTATGGGTGTGACTCTAGTGGCAGATTAGCTGCTAGTGAGAAGCCGGATCGAGTGATAAGTACTGATACGGGTTTTTTTTCGGACTCGGCGACAGGTTGGGGTTTCTTCTTCTTCCCGTCAATGGACACTTGAGATCCGTTTTTTCTCATACGTTTACCGGATACCTTGGTCTCCATTTGAAAGTACAGCCGATGATGAATACTAATCACCAAATGAAACCATTGGATAAGTGGTTTCGTTTACATTGAAGGTTGCCCCTGCCGGCCGGCTGATATCGTTCGAAGGGAAAGGCAAATTACCCCTTCGGGAAAACATTTCATTTTTCGTTTTTGCGCTGATCAAGATCACCAGTTGGGTGTTGTTTTGGCTTGATCCGAGCATTTCTGGAGCAACTCCATAATTACTAAAACAATTTATCGTCTCTCGGATATCGCGAGCAAACATGAGCAATGCGCGTTAATTTGCGTTAATTAAGCTCAACACGATTGCGATGACCGCGGTGGTGCGGAGGTCCAATATTCCGTGCGGATTGCAGCCGATTCCTGAGCAGTGAACTTTCATCGCACCTCCGAGGTGGCCCAATTAAAGCCGCTCCGAATCAATTTCATGCGCCCGGTGCAATTAGGTAAATGAATTTGTTACCGGTGACGACGATGAGGGCTGTGGTTGGTCGTGAAAATCGATTTTTATTGCACTGGTCCAATGCACAGTGGGAAAAAAGTGCCCAAAACGCGAAAGAATTCTATATCTCAGCTCGGAATGGAACGATTTCTGTAAATGTTACCGTTACTTGAAGTAAAATTTCTAAGAAATCGAATGGACGTGATTTCATTGGCTGCACGGAACTGCTTGGGAAGCAAATTAGCTCATTTTACCCTGGCTCCCCTAATATTTCCTTGTTGTTCGGGAATTTCTTTGCTCGGTGTGATAAACAAAATGACGGTAGTCGTATGTAAAATTTTCAGTAAAATTGACTGAAGTAGGTTTTGTTCACCGCACGGCTCTGCGAATGAAGATATGGCTGATTTTATCCTAATTCCCCTAATATTTTTATGTTTTTCACCATTTTCTTGGCTCGGTGTGACTCAACATCAATAAAATAATTGCTAGTTCTTAATAAAATTTTCTGGAGTACCTTTTGAGGTAGGTTTCATGTACCGCACGGCTCTGTGAGCGAAGATATGACTGATTTTACCCGATTACCCCAATAGTTTTGGGTTTATCATAAATTTCTTTGGTCGGAGTTCTTAAGATCAAGAAATTAAGCCTAGTCTCATGTAAAATTTGCTGAGGAATCGATTGGAATTGGTTTCGCACAGCTCTGTGAACGTTGAATGGTCAATTTTACCCCGATTCCACTAATATTTTTGTGTTATTCAGAGATTTCTTTGTTCGGTGTGACTCAAGAACAACAAATAAGGCTAGTCCTATGTAAAATTGCCTGAAAATCGATTGGAGTCGGTTTCATAAGCGGTACGGATATGTGAATGAAAATATCGCTGATTTTACCCCAATTTCCATAATATTTTTGTGTAGTTCTGAAATTTATTTGTTCTGTGTGTCTCAACAGCAACAAAATAAGGCTAGTCCGATGTAAAATATTCTCCAGAATCGAATCAAGTTGGTTTCATTTACCGTGGTGACGTTTGAGCGGTGATATGTTTACTGATAATGATTTTTATTGAAAATATTGGAGGCATCAGGGTAAAATGTGCCATATCTTCGTTCGAAGAGCTGTTCGGTGAACAAAATTAACTCCAATCGATTTTTCAGAAAATTTTACATAGGAATAGCCTTATTTTGTTGACTGAAACTAACTCTAATCAAGTCTTCAGCAAATTAACATGGGACTAACCTTATTTTGTTGCTTTAGAAAAACACTGAACAAAAAAAATCTGAAAAATAAAACGAAAATGTTATGGGAATCAGGATAAAATTAACCGTATCTTCATTCACACAGCCGTGGGGTGAATGAAACCAACTTGAATCGATAGGCCAAATAAATTTATACAGGACTAGCCTTACTTTGTTGCTGTAGAAACACACCGGACAAATAAATTTCTGAATAACACAAAAATACTAGGGAAATTAGGTTAAAATCGACCATATCTTCGTTCACAGAGCTGTGCGGTGAACGAAACCAATTCCCTTCGATTACTCAGCAAATTATACAAAGGACTAGGCTTAATTTATTGATCTTGAGTAACTCCGACCATAGAAATTTATGATAAACATAAAACTATTAGGGGAATCAGGGTAAAATCAGCCATATCTACGTTCACAGAGCCGCGCAGCAAATAAAACAATTTTCAATCGATTTTTCAGAAAATTTTACAAAGAAATAGCATTATTTTATTGATGTTGAGTCCCACCGAGCAAAAAAAAAATTGTGAAAAACATGAAAATATTAGGGAAATTAGGGTAAAATTAGCCATATCTTCATTCACAGAGCTGTGCGGTGAGCAAAACTAACTCAAGTGGATTTTTCTGGAAATTGTACATGGGACTAACTAGCCTTATTTTGTTGTTCTTTAATCACATAGAGCAAACAAATTTCTGAAAAACAACAATATTGGAGGAATCAGGGTAAAATCAGCCATATATTTATTCACAGAGCCGTGCGGTGAACGAAACCTACTTCAATCGATTCTCCTGAAAATTTTACATAAGACTAGCATCATTTTGTTGAGCTTGAGTCACACCGAGAAAAACATGAAAATATTAGGGGAATTAGGATAAAATCAGCCATATCTTCATTCACAGAGCCGTGCGGTGAACGAAACCTACTTCAATCGATTTTTCTGAAAATTCCCGAACGACAAGGAAATATTAGGGGAACCAGGGTAAAATGAGCTAATTTGCTTCCCAAGCAGTTCCGTGCGGCCAATGAAATCACGTCCATTCGATTTCTTAGAAATTTTCCTTTAAGTAAAGGTAACATTTACAGAAATCGTTCCACTCCGAGCTGAGATATACAATTCTTTCGCGTTTCGGGCACTTTTTTTCCCCACTGTGCAATGGTAGACGGGTTGGTTGTCCGTTGGTTATTGAGTGGTGGTTGAATGAACAGAGCAACGTGAGGTCGTCTACGGCTCGAATCGGCATTAGATCCAACTACTTATTACTTTTCTTTACTGAAGCTTGTAGTACACTGTTTGTCCAATAGCCAAATATTTGTCATAGGCAGATAGGCTATCTGACAAATATCTATGATATCTGTCAGCTGTCTAGCTGATAGACAGACAGACAGACAGACAAACAGACAGACATGTGACAGACATCCGACTGTGTGGCAAGGAAACGGGTTCTAGTGGGATCAGAAGTCGGCTGTTTCTCAAAGGTCGACCCTTATCACACTCTAACACAGTGCACGATGACCAAGTGCAGGCGTCTGTGTTAGGTGAGAACATTGTTATATGTAATGATAATAACTTATGCAAATTTCGTAAAATAACCGCAATACAGTTATCGGGCAATTAATTTTGCAGTTGATTTTTGTTGATCATTGCTCTTTGGGGATTTATTCCAACTTTGAACGCCTTCAATCTGGAATGTAGCTTTGACTTTTGGATTCCCGTTCTGTAACGACCCACACCTCCAATATTAATATCACTTCTTGATTTCCTTTCGCTAGTCAAATGTTTAGTATTTTTAAGTACAGAGTATGGCTGAAATATTTCAAAAGTTACAATTTTTAAATATTTCCTTATTTTCACGTACAAAACTTAGTTGAAATGGCATTGTTAAGGTCACACTTAGTTTTTTACAGAAATCTGTAAGTTTCGAACTCTCAAACTGAACGTTCGGTAATCCATTTACGGATTTCGGTGAAATTTTGTGAAATTTTACAGATATCTGCAAAATTTACCGGTTTTCGTTAAAATTTTACCGAAATACGTAAAGTCGGATTACCGAACGTTCAGCTGTTGAGAATTCGGTAAAAGCTTACAGATTTCTGTAAAAAATCTAAGTGTAAGATCATTCTTTATAATCAGATTTAACGAATTGAAAAAGCGAGACTTTGACTTATGGAGATTATTTCTCCTAGGAGACCGTTTTCAGTTTAGAAAGGCCCGCTGAAAATTTATTTTCGTTAAGTAGTTTCTCGTTTCGTAAACATGGATTTTGTACATATAACAAATGTCTCGTATATTGTATGAAACATTCATGTTGCTTTTTGTCTGGTGAAATGCTTTTATTACACCTTTTTGTATAATGTACGAAATGGATTTCGTGAAGACCAGCCAATCGCTGCTTCTCTATCATCATACTCCTTGCATGTTGGTTTTACTGCTGGGATAGGCGGAAATAATTTATTAAAGCACTGTCGAGAGTTATAACATCATATTCATTAATCACGTACCTTCTCAAAAGTCAGAGATCAACCCCGGAAGGTAGCTTAATAAATAGTACAATTCAGTTTCGTTGCCGAAAACAACGAATAGCTTTGTTAATTGTACCTTCGATTTCGTAATCGAAAACTAAAATTAATTTTCAGTGCATTATTTTCGTATATCTTCAAGATACAATCCCTATGATACCTAACAATTCTCAATAAAGAAATTGCCTGAAGAATTAGGATGATTTAATTTTACTCAAAGATTAAAAATCTTCGTATAAATTAGAAGTCGACTTTTTGTTTAGTTTCATTTGCGATTCAAAAAATGGTGTACTAAATAAAAAATAAGTTGAAAACTTTAGAAGTCAATTTCATTTACTAACAATAAGAAAATGAACAAAGGTGTGGCCAATTTTGAAACTCTAGTGAAATACAGTGAACACCCTTATTTGCTTTTTGTTTTGCTAGAATCAATCACCTAAGATCTACAAAACTTCCAAATTGAGATATCGATACTAATTACTGAAATTAGCGTTGAATTACATTTTAGTTCAGCACTGTAATTGTGCAGTCACCGCCAAAATAAAGTGCCAACTTTTCTCATGAACACGCTACATCTCTGAAGTCATTGAAAAACTCATTATATCGTTTTCTAAGCATGATAATATAATTATTTTAAAGATTCATGTGTATTTCTGCGATGGATAATACACATTTTTGCAAAATTATTTTTTGAACCATACGTGGTGTAAATTTGGTGTGTCATAATAAAGTGCCCAATTGAAATTGAAAATATATTATGTGTATGTAATTTTTACATCCAAACGCCCCTCGTATTCAAGTTTTTTGACGTTTCCAAGTGTTTGTTGATCTTCTTACGGATTTCAGTTGTCGGTCAGAAAGATTCAGTGCAAGTTATCTAAATAACGATGGATAATACGGTGGCAAGCAAAACTATTCCCTTGCAGATCCGAAAATGTGTTATTCCGTGACATTGAGAAAGGTGAATCGCATCGCAAGATAGGTTAAAAGTGGTGGATACAGCAAAGCAGCGGTTACCAAACTTTTCGCAAAATACAAAACCTATGGTTCAGTAGCTGATCGCCCAGGAAGGGGAAGGAAACGTAGGGCAGATTCTCGAGCAGATGCGAGAATCATTCGAGAAGTTAAGAAAAATCCGAAGGTTACCCTCAGGGAGATCAAGGAAGTGATTCAACAACCGATCTCGGACAGTACTCAACGCAGAATGAATGTAGGAAGAGCAGGTTATGTAAGAAGTTGCCTTTTATCTGCAAAGTTAACAAAGCGAAACGACTCAAATTTGCTCGGGAACATGCTGATAAACCTTTAGAATATTGGAAGACTGTTTTATGGACTGATGAGTCCAAATTCGAGTTGTTCAATAGCAAAAAACGAGCTCGTGTATGGCGTAGACCTGGAGAGGCGCTTCATGATCGACAAATCCAGGGCACAGTTAAGCATGGTAGAGGGAACGTGATGGAGTGGGGGTATTTTTCTTGGGCAGGTGTTGGTGCTTTGGTAAAAATCGATGGTATTATGACAGCAGATTCCTACATCGACATATTGCGTGAAAATTTGGAGATTTCGTTGGTTAAAACTGGGCTGGAAAACAAATTTTTGTTCCGGCAAGATAATTCTTCCGTTCCTGCCGTATTAAACCTATGGAATGACCCCCACAGAGTCCAGATCTGAATCCAATAGAAAATATGTGGGCCATCTTGTTGAGTTGATAAGACAGGAGTTACCAACAAACATAACTATTTTCAGGCTCTTGAGAACGCCTGGGAAGATCTTGACCCACAACATCTGAAGAATCTGGTGGAGAGTATGCCGAAACGTTTGCAAAAACTGTTGAAGGCCAGGGGAGGACACATCAACTACTGGTCACTCAACAGACTGGATCTACAACTTATTTTTTTTTTAAAGAAAATAAGGAAAATAAGAGCACTTTATTTTGACATGCATTATTTCTACTCTAGTTTGATCTTTCTTGAAGAAAAAAATGAATTTGCATGACAAGTGTTTTTTTATGTACCAGACAAGAAGAGAACATAATAAATATGCCATCGAAACAACAAAACTTAGAATCTTTCACTTATTTCACAGTTTGCTGCATTAAATGGAGAAAGTGGGGTAGGTGGGCACTTTTTTCTGGCGGTGACTGTACACTGATAGGCAAAATGTGCCCACCTCTTCGTTTTTTCAATTTCTCTCATTTACTTGGTTCAAATTAAAGTGAACACAGTGTAGTTTTATTTCTTATTTTATTTTTTATATTCTTTTTAAGTTTCACTAATGGAATACTGAAAAAAAGGAGTTTAACTTAAAGAAAAAAAAATCAATTTACCAGCTAAGTACGCAACCCTTAGCTGGCGGTCATTGTCATCTCTTGACCCGTGGAAGCATGAGGTAGGAATTTTTGAGGACCAGAGCTATGTTGCGGGGTCGAACGCTCCATCACAGTTGTCGACTCACCATTTTGCAGCCCTGAAAACAAAGCCGTAGTCTTTCGTCAAAAAACTCAAAGGTGAGTTATCTCAGTGACATCCATGGCTCCTTGTTGATGATGTGATGTGATGTGATAAGAACCCACCATCAGGGCAAGGATTACCTAAGGCTACAAGACTAATCACAGCAGGTTTCATCAATGGCTCCTTGTTGATGTGAAGAAATTAATGTCATCGAATTAATCAATTTAAACTATTTTTGATTCATTCCAAAGCACCATGAAACCCTATGCTATTAGTAAGTGTGTGTGGCTTTACTATTGGTTCTCCACTAAAATTACGGAAGTCAACTCTTTATAAATCTTAAAGTGGCCATAAAAAGGGCCGTTTGGTATTTCGTTAACCGCTATTCCTGGATTGGTCCGAGAACCGATAATTATCGAGTACCAGGTGTTGATTTGGTAGCCAGTTGAATGAGTGGGCGTTGATATTGGTTCCGTTCCGTAGAAGAAAAGCTTATCTTATTATCTCTTAAGTGTTTTAGTAGCATTGATAATGCATATGAAATTGGGGGAGGTAGCTCATCAAAACTTCCGGTCCGCCTCTAAGCTATGAGGTACCAGGTGGTTCTCCACTGACTGCCTGTCGATCTGCCATATTGGGAAGATGTCTGTATTGAGTTATCTCAAACTATAATATATCGTCCACTATATCACAAAATATTGCGGTTGGTGGAGCGGATTGGAGATAATGAAGTCAGTGGGTATAGGATAAAGTCTCCACCGGTTGGTGCTAAACCGTTCAGCTTGGACATAAATAGAAGCATAAAGTACGAATAGAAGCCAGAAGGTACGAAATGCATCTACGCACTCTAATTATGAATCATAAATATGATCACATGATGAGATCAAAGAGCAAGTTGGCTGAGAAAATATTGGAGTACCTGTGCAACAACTACCAATGGGAGAAGAAACAGATGAGAACAATTCATACTTGAACTTATCAATTGAAACAATTTACTAATCGCCAAATTATTATTTCGTTTTCGTTTTAGCAATTAAACGCCTCGCTCTCTTGCTTCACTTTCTGCCTCCTACAATCCTCAATTTAATGTATCCAGCACTTGTTGGACTGGTTAGTTAATAACCGACGCTGCTTGTGGACGATCCGGGTATGCCATATGGTATAGGGCATATCAATGGGCATGCTTGGTAGTCCAGGGTCTTCCAGGGAGGGTACTGAGAACATAACAATTACATTTGGTAATGCATATGAAAATTGTTGAAAAAAAAAACAGTGTCAAAATAAAGTGCCCACTTCAAAAATCGATGTTTTCGATAAGTTTCCATTGGAAGACCCCTCGATTGTTTATGTTTTGATATTTTGACATGTTTTGAAGCAAACGGCTCAATCTGGTGCATTTGTATACGTGATCGCATTTGATTCAATTGAAAAAAATGGAGAACGCAGTGCTTTCGAAAACAATTCCCTTGTGTATCCGAAAATTGGTCGTTCGTGATGTGCAAAACGGTGAATCGCACCGGGCTGTCGCTAAGAAGTACAGTATCAGTAGGACAGCGGTTGGCAAAATTCTTCTGAAGCTTAAAACGTTTGGATCAGTGGTGGATCGCCCTGGCAGAGGCAGGAAGCGGAAAACGGATGCGAAAACGGACACCAAGATCATGCGCGAAGTCAAGAAGAACCCGAAGGTAACTGTTCGCGAGATCCAGGAAATCCTTCAGTTATCAGTTTCCGGTCGAACTGTTCGTCGCCGACTCGTAGTACAGGGGTTGAATAGCAAACTTGCTCGGAAGCGCCCATTTATCAGCAAGGCAAACAAAGCCAAACGGCTTAAGTTTGCTAAGAAGCATGCTGATAAGCCCCTGTTCTGGAAAACGGTCCTCTGGATGGACGAATCAAAATTCGAGCTGTTTAACCGAAAGCAGCGGGTTCGTGTTTGGTGCAGATCGGGAGAGGAGCTTCAGGAGCGCCACATCCAAGGAACGATGAAGCATGGAGGAGGAAATGTGATGGTCTCCCAAGCAACACATGCAACATCGTTCAAAAAATGGTTTTCATTTTCTGGTTACTAATACGACTATCAACAGGCACAGGAAACAAACACTGTTACATCAGAGTTGATGTAATGTTGCAAAGGATACTTTAAAGTGCACTAACGTTGCCACATATTCAAATTTGAAACAATTATTAACATTGAATTATGTTCTCAGGTCAGATGGAGTTTGTTTGTTTCAAATAAATATCACTTTGGGTATGTAAAACTTGTTGAAGCCAGGAACATCATTGCAACATAATCTTAAAATACAATCTTGTTTCATTTTTTATTATGAACCTATAAGTTTCCAACACCCTTTTTGTAACTTACTCTCACACATAGTTGTGAAAATATATTGCAATGGATATGCAACCATCTAGTAACTAGTATGGTATCCAGGTACCATGTCACAGTGATGTTACATACCACAGCTAGAATATTTTGAGTGAAATCTTACAAAAAGAGAGGAGAAACATAACCGTGAAACAAAGTGTTGTTGAATACATTTCAGAAGAGTTCCAGCTTATTTGTTTAAATACATTAACGATGGAAAGTCATTAATTTATTGAATGAAGTATTATCTTCCAAATGTTTAAAACCCACGATAAATTCAATCATTTGAACTGATTGTAGGTTACATAGTTTTTTTTTTCATACTAAATAATGCATAGTCATTAACATTCAATTAGATTCATTTAATCTTGATGATTTCAAAAGCTGATTTGCAAAACATGATTTATGATTAATTCGTTGTGCTTGATTAATCCAATGAATTTGCCAATAATTTGCTAGACTCCTAGCATATAAAGCGTTATAGCATATATTTAATCGTGGTGAAATATCGTGGGGAATATACTCTCTAACGTCTTTCATATTAGAATAACATTAATGCAATGTTCGCTGATAGGGTAATATTTTAACATTATATAAGCTGTAAACGTTTTCTCTCATTCACCCATATAGTTCGCAATTGAAAGCAAATTATTTTTATAGGAAGAAATTAGATCATAGAAGTTTCAGATAACACTAGTATTGGTCGTTCAATTAAAATATCAAAGGAGCAATTGCTTCCCAGAGCTTCTCCAGCATAGGAGTTTTTAGCTCAAAATGCGATATCATTTAAAAAAAAAATCTCAGATGAATGAAAACTCTTCACACCATATCTAAAATCTTACGTGCTTAACTTTTTATCAGTCTGTTGACAAAAACAAATATTTTATTTAATGAACAGTTCAAACCTTGGATCGATCCACAGATATAAACTTATACGTCCCATTTTACAGAAGAGGATGTTTGCTATCATGTTGATGACTGCATAGGGAATGAATTAAAAAACAAACTTTGGCAAGGTGCTCGATACGATTGTGAATATTGAAAGTTGGTGATAAGAGGCTATTGGTATCCATCCTAGAGAATGTTAAAAAATACTTGTTACTAAGACTTGTTTTTATTTTATTTCCTTGGTCATATATTCATGAGAGAGCTAGTGCTGCGGAAAAACATTTAAACAGGAAGGAACAATGCCTGAAATTTGATTTTTTTACTCAATTGTCTTAAAAACTACATTTCCTTCTGTACACTTCTTTTGACAACTGACGTTTAACACATACTTGTGCTCACACTCTACGCATGCAATGCTTGTTTCAAATCATGCATTTGCAACATGATTCTGGTGTAACTTATATCATGACATTTTATAAACTACACAAACAAGTTCATGTATGTTAAAAACCGTTGCGGTAAGGTTGCAGTTCAATAGGAAAACTATGATCAATATTATTAAATCTGCAACGTATTAGAAACATGTTTCATACTACGCAAGCTGCAATGGGAAAACGCTACAGTATGGCAACGTTCAAATGAACATCTCGGTAACAGTCCAGTGTTTTGGGATTAAGAAAAATAAGCCGTACATCGCCGATCAAATTTGTTTATATATTGTTCACAATGATGGGTTTAGAAAAAAAAATCGAAATGAAATATGGCTACCCTTTTCTTATGATATAATAACTTTGGTTTGGCGAACAGTAATTATCTTTTCTTCAATCGAGGTTTAAGGCATATATCGAAGATTCGTACGAGATATACGAGATTTCAATCAGAAATGCCCGATTTAAATTGTACGATGGTATGAAGCTTTGGAAAAATGTTACTTGATTCATATACATAGCAAGATTTTATTACTCAAATCAAGTTTAAAAAGTACTATTGTTCTAGGGTCAAAAAAAAAACATTGGTATTGTTAATCTTAAAACGCTTCTTTATTTTAACTCCGTCATACATGTATAAGTGTTTTTATTCTTTAATGAATATTTGTTGTTCCTATTTTATTGGATTTAACACCTGCTGTTAAAATCACAGAAACTTCTTCACGCTAAAAAATAATTTTTGAAAACAATTATGTAAACCTAAATTAATTAATACACATATTCCGACGAAGTTTTTTTTAAAGCAAACATTTTATTCATTTTGTTGGCCTTTGGATTCAATGAATTGGCTTAAAGACAAAAGTTAATTTAGATTAATGCGTTTTCCTGTGTATTTGTTTTTCACAGGCATCAATGTACGTAATTCCATCATTCAAATACATTTTAAAAACAAACTTTCACACTCTTTTTGAGTTACTTGGGCGAGTGAAACTATTACTTGAATGATTTTTTTAAGTGGCTGGCCATTTAAACCAATTTCATAGCAGCAGCTCTTTCACAGTAACTTGAAAACAGCTGTGTTCAATTAAATGGATAACCTTTACAACAGTAGTACCTAGCTATATTGAACATTCTTCTGAAACAGTAGGCTTTCGATAAAAAAAATTGTTCAAATTTTGATTAACGCTCTGACTGTAAAATTGTCAATAAACTTACAATCTGCGATGTAGTTTTTTTTTATGCTCAGCCACCATGATAAATTATATGATAAAATCATGCGTAGACAAATATTTTCATGTATTTGTATTATTATTAGGATTAGATGACTGAAATTAAACACATTTCATTTGCACATGGCAGACAAGAATATGGCAATCAAATTTGGAATCTTTAATTCAAAATATCATTTGAGAATTACTTTTTCAAGAGAACGAAAAAGGATATTTTTTAAGCATTTCTTAAGCGCATTATATTTTTTCGAAGTTAAACAACGTATTTTACCATAAAGCTGAGTTCGTTGATGAAATTGTCTTTAAGATCATAAATTTCTAAGCTCTAATTATTATTAACAATAATACACAGTTTATTAAGCCTGCACACCAGTGAAAACAACGTTCATTTTTTTTTAATATAATTGCACCTCATCTGCAACCAATTATAAACTGAAAACAAATATGAACAAAGAACGATAGACTCGCGTATTTGTCATATAATGTTGATACATCGATGAAACGTACTAAAAACTCACTAGTAACATGATTATCATTCGACATGTAAATTTACGGTATCAGTGTCATAAGTTCCGTGATGCTTTTTGTCAACACGTTTGAAACTCAGATAATATGTTGCAAATATACTCCACCTGTTGCGCTTTTCTGATTGCAATGCAGTAACGCGTAACGTCGTGGTTGCCTTATATTTCAACCATATTTTGTTGCAAAGAAGCAATCGTTGCTTTATTGAAACAAATTGTGTTACTTGGGCTGGGGGTGTTTTTCGTGGGGTGGAGTGGGAAGCATTGTGAAAATCGACGGGATAATGACGGCAGATTCTTACATCAACATCCTGCGAGAAAATCTGGAGGTTTCGCTGATCCAGACGGGCCTTGAAGAGAAGTTCGTATTCCAGCAGGACAACGACGCGAAGCATACTGCCAAGAAGACCAAGTCTTTCTTCCAGTCTTGTCGGATCAAACCGCTGGAACGGCCTCCACAAAGCCTGGACCTCGACCCCATCGAGAATTTGTGGGCGATTCTCGATGCCAGGGGTTGACAAAACTGGTGTTACCTATAAAAATAACTATTTTGCAGACCCTCTGGGAAGAGCGTGGATCCACAGCACCTAAAGAACCTGGTCGAGAGCATGTCGAAGCGCCTGCAGGAGGTCCCGAAGGCCAAAGGAGGACACATCAATTATTGAAATGCTTTTATTTTACTTTAATTTATGTTTTCTGTAGCCTAAATGGAAGTGGGCACTTTATCTTTTTGTCACTGTTTTTTTCAACACAAATTGATTTTTTGTTTCTTTAAGTAAAACTCCTTTTTTCAGTATTCCATAAGTGAAACTTAAAAAGAATATGAAAAAGTAAGATAATAAAAAAATACAGTGTGTTTACTTAATTTGAACCAAGTAAACAGAGAGAAATTGAAAAAACGTTGAGGCGGGCACTTTATTTTGCCTATCAGTGAGGCTCGCGTCATTCTTTTCACTGTACTACACAGAATTGCAACAAAAAAAAAAAAAAAATTGTGGTGAATAATAATTGACATATTTCCTCAGTGTCCAGAAGGTTTTCACAGTAAGAGTTTCACGTTCGATCTATTCGATGGTTGGACGGTTCCAAAACCAGCTACGCTAAAATCTTACATTACTTTGGCTTCATCAAAACCCTTGCTGATCAACGATGCTTTATTTATTTTGATTCAATAACCGAAATCAGATCGAATCAATTTCAACTCAATGTGGCCCCAAAAAGACAACCTATTGAATAATAAACCATCATTAACGTTACAACTGCCAGTCCCGCCGTTCGCCATACAGACGTCAACTAATAAGCCGTATCTGGTACCAACCAAAACAAGTAGTTCCTAGCGTGTCTCTCGATTAGATCTGGTCTATTAAGCCATTCAAACCAGATTATTGTACATTTCCAAGCGGCAGTCGGTTCTCCCCCAAATCTTGGGATCACGTCCTCAATCCATTGTCAGCAGTAGAGTGTGTTGTTGTTAATAAAGCGTATATCTCACGGCTGTCATGTTTTCGTTTCTCCATCATTTAATATATAAAAATGGATAATTTCCACATTCATGATATCACCCCGTCCCCCAGCGGGACTACCGATAGATGAAAAAGCAGCCGCCCAAACATCGAACTGCTCAGTACCGAGAGGGAGGGAATTGGTAGCATTTTCTCTTTGTGTCACGAACCATTCAAGACGCCGACCACGACGATAGAATCAATCAAAGCACCTCGCAGCTCCCGCACGTTAATCTTGCACTTTTCTACGCGTATTCGAACCGTCGTCGGACCAAAAATCCCGACCGTCCCCACCATACATGGGGACGTTTCTCGCAGTGATTTATCAAACGGAAACAGACAACTCAAAAGGAATGCTAACATGTTTTTGGCTACTGCCCCCAACGTAAGAAATCAATGCGTTCCAGTAGCCCGCATCCATCGTCGAGGAGAGAAAGAGACTCGTGAAAGAGCTCCGTCATTTTTGAGGTTTTCATTTCAACTACAATGTCCCCTCGCGGCAGTACTAGACTCTTAGGTCGGGGTGATGACGATCTCTACCCAATCCGGCATGACGGTGGTGCCCCCGCAGCTCTCGATGATAATTAGAAGCCGTCCACCCTCGAAGAGAGTGACCGGGATTATCATCGACCAGTCAGTTTGCGGTTCGTGTTTCTATGATTGATTAGGCCTGAAAGTCATACCACTCGGGCTGGCCACAGAGAGCCGAAGGGGTGCGTGGGTTAAATATTCACGCATTTGTCAAAGACAAAAACATGGCAATGTAGTGCGATGAGAGATATCATGGTTTATCCACAGAAGAGGTGACAGGATTACTGTATTTTGGACCGACAAGATTACAACAAAGTAGGCCAAACGAAACGGGCTTACATAATTGTTACACTATTTGTGTCACTGCTGTGAGCAATCGAAGCAAGCCATTTTTTTCCGTCCATCGTCACCTTGTTGATATTCGGCACGGAAGGGAAGAGAACCCTTCAATTCATGCCTAAGTACACTCTCACGAAAGGGTGCCCAGCCATATAAGGAATTACGCTCCAATTTCGGCGTGCCATTTTGTCTTAAAACCAACCGCTAATTGAATCGTGCTCGCACCACGCGATCGACTAAATCGAAAATCGCTTAAGATGTCGGAGGAGCAAAGTACCCTACCTCCGAGTAAGAAGAAAAGTCCGGCATTCGATTGAGTTATGTTATCGAAATGTTAAACTGACATTCGGGTGCCGGAGCTTCTTGCCTCGGTCGGAATCCCATCATCACCCGGATCCGACGGAGAGCAAAAAAGAAGCAGAGCACGGCCCTCAGCAAATACACCGTTAATGGCCATTTATCCATCTTCGTCGGGTCGCTACCTTGCTGCCAACCGGCAGCACAGCACTATTTTAAGCGGGTTAAGGGACTCGTTAATTGAATGTAGTTCATCGTGTTGCAAAAAAAAAAAATTGACAGCATGAGTCAGCGGCCTGCGTTGTTCGGGTTTGGATTATTTGAATTCCTCGAGAGGCAAGCAGATCACCACTTCGCAATTTTTGCCGACAGTAGGAACAGGAATCATTGGGAGCATTCAACACGAAGTTTACGAATTCCGTAACAGAATGCATACTCTCCGAATAAATAAACAGACCTATTGATACGATTCTTTAATTTGTTTTAATAAAATAGATGGTTGGTTGGTATTAAATTAAATGAGAAGCTTGACTTTAGTGTTCTTTTAAACACTACATGATCATGAACCGTGACTGCAGCAACCTACACAAGCCCGGATAGCTCAGTTGGTAGAGCGTTGGACTTTTAATCCAACGGTCTAGGGTTCAAGTCCCTATTCGGGCGAGGAGTTTTTTTTATTATATGCCAGTTAAAGCATTAAGGTTAACAAAGTTAGTATATTTTGCATATTGCGCGGTCCCTTAATTAGTTACAGTATCGCGAAAGTTTAATTTTCGTGGTGCGTTATAACTGATATAGAAATTCTGTTTAGTATTAAGGTAATTTGCCAATTATTGCACACTTCTGTGTTTTTGTAATTATTCTCCAAATTTCAGGCTATAATTTCCATCTGTACATAGATTTCCACTATGAAATTCAGTTTTGCAACAAATTTAATGGTGTTCTGCGTAAATTGAAGTTATGTTTTAAAATAATAATGTATTTTCTCACATGTGTCTCAGTTTCGCCTTCAACTAACGATTTTAAAAGATGTTAAAAGCAAGAACACATGTGCTTTGGCTTTAACTATTAAAGCTTGAAATTTACTCTTCTCAATACGTTAATTAAGGTTAGTTCATTTATTAGAAATGCCAGACAAATTTTAAAATTCAATAATTGGGATAACGTCTGATGCCCCTTCCAATTTCATTGCACAACCTGCATTTCGATGAATAGCGACCAAGTTTCAGTAGTAATGTGAGTAAATTCGATATTTTGTACTTCAATATTGCCGGGTTGTCTACAAACTACGTAGAATTGCGTCAGATTGTAGAGGAAAAACGTCGATATCTCGAGTAATTCATGTTATGAGCCTAAAAGCCATGTGTAAACAATGACTTTAAATGTGGATTTCCCTTGAATCTTGAATCACTCTCGTGAAATAAAAGCAGCATCTGGTAGAAGAATGTTAGTTCTACCAAATGGAGTAGCTGGATATAGTAGGATTTTCGTGGTTCGTGAGAGATGAACGTTTAAAGTCATTGTTTACAAATGGCTTTTATGTCCTAATCATGATTTAGTCAAGATTTTTATTCTTTTTATCAGAAACGCATATAGTTGACATGCAAGAATTTGATCAATATAGTATAACGGGATATAATGTGGCTGCTTGTTTACCACATTCTAGACACACTGGCGGCGTTGCTATTTATGCTAAAGAATCAGTTCAGTTCAAGCTTCAATTGAACGAAGTTTGTGACGGCAATTGGTTTTTAAGCATTGCAGTTTTTCGTGGCTTGCAGATCGGCAATTATGGCGTATTGTATCATTCTCCCAGTTCTAGTGACCAGCATTTTATTGAAATTTTGGAAAACTGGAATGAGTTTTTTGTAGATTCTAAGTAAACTAAACGTGCTTGCTGGCGATTTTAATATACATTATTGTGACATTAACAATTCGAAGCATTTTAAACGATTAGCAGATTTCTTTAATTTAAAACAATTGGCTAATGAATATACGCGTATTTCCAGTAAAACTTTGATTAACCATGTGTACTATAATATAATTTTGATTCTGTTAGTGTTGTTATAAACTCTGACTTGAAAGTAACCGATCATGAAACTATTATTATTAACTTTGAAGATGTAATGTGGTTACAGTGATTATGTGAAATTGAAATGTTGGAAAAAGTATTCGAAACAAGCTATTTCAAGACTTGTCGAAAGAAGTGTGGATTTTCAAACAAATACCGGTACTCTAGATCAGAAATCAGTTGTTTTAACAGACGTCTTAAAAACATGCACCAATAAACTAGACGAAAATAAATTTGTTTTAGTAAAGAACTCGAACAGCTGGTACAATTTGGATCTTTAAGCCACCATTTGGTTTATGCAGCTAGCCTTAGTTCTGCCGAGTTTTTTTTTTTTGAGTCTTAACAAATGTATAAACAAAATTCATATCGTGTTTATGAAAATGACAAGGTTGGTCCCTTCTTCCTGCAAAATATCCTGTATTCACGAAAAAGGAAAATAACATCTTTCACTTACTTTAATACCAAATCTTTAAGGGGATTGAAGAGAAGTGCCAGACCCAGTCTTTACCTGCCATTGGAAAAAGGAGAAATAAAAACAATAATTTAGAAAAGTAAGATTTTTTTATTAGAGATATATTCAAATGATAGTGCAATGTGGGAGATGGAAACGTTCCACTGTTTTACGGCGTTTACTAATCAGTAACACGGAATAGTATTCGATATATTCATTTACGTTAATGGAATCTAGGTTTTTGTTTCTTTTCATTGTCATTCAAATTTTGTTTTGCCGGGACATCATTGGCCGTTGATTTCAGTTAACAAGTTTTCACATTAGCGTTGCACCATTTGTACTACAACCAAGTATTAACGGCCATTTTAATTTATTGCCACACAGATAGACAGCTGTCAGATGTAAGAGATTTCTGCCATAACTCTATCTGCTTACAGACAATATTTGATCATTATAGAAATAATGTGATGCATGCTACAACAGAAAATTAAATGAAAAACAAAACTATAGAGCTAGAAAAAAAATCATGTGAATTTAGGTAGTTAGGACTAGTAAATGTAATTTTCTTTGAAAACTTCATATGTACTTCATACTTTGTCAAAATACGTCTGAATTCTCATCCGCTGACAAAGCAGAAATAGTTGCGAATAAAAATTATAAAAAAATGACGTTATGTACACAGATAAAAAAAGAAACATTGAATTTTCTGCGTTATCTAATGCACATAAAGGGAATGCTAGATTTGGCAGAAAATTATAGGATATTTCATGTAAATTAAAGCCAAATAACGCCTGAATCTAGCCTGTTGTATAAAAGATTTGGCTTCCTCCTTTGGCTTGGAATTAAACGAAGCGAAATTTTACGCGCTTGTTAAAATTAATTATTTTTTTCTGTATAATATTGAATACAATATGATGTAAAACAAGCGCTTGGGATACGATATCACATCAATTACTGAAAAAATTGATTTTGTTGTGTAAGTTTATGTTTCAAAAAGCTTTATTTTTCAAAAAGCTTAAAAAAGTCGAGTGATTGACTGGAAGCCGGAAAATGAATGAACATTTTATTTTTTTCTATGCAGGTGTCCCAACAGCACTGCGTCATGCTTCGACCATTTTCGTTAATGCACACCACAATTTAAATAATCTGTCCTTCGTTGGTAATTTTTTATACATAATAGAATGCTATTATGCATGATTAGTTGTGTCAAATCTTCTTCAAATTGACAATAGGTATACACAGATAAAAAGAAACATTGAACTTTCTGCGTAATCTAATGCACATAAAGGGAATGCTAGATTTGTCAGATATTTCTGGGATACTTCGTGAAAATTAAAGCTGGGTATCGCTCAAATCGCGTCTATTGTATGAAAGATTTCCATCACTGTTGTATGGCGTCAGAAAAATTGCAAACAATTTCATTGTTTACGCTTACTTTTGTTTGGAATTAAACTAGGGGAAATTTTACACGCCTGTTAATATTCATTATTTTTTTCTGTGTATTTTTGTGAATACTTTAACAGAAGATAATCGTAAAAAGTTAATGAATAATAAGATTCGTTAATTTTTATTCGCTTTATTAATTTATTTCGAAATCTATGACATGATAGCTGTTCGGTTGAGTATTTAAAATTAGGCTAGCCCTTTACCCTCTCACTATATAACAATATCCCCGAAACGGAGAAGGCAATTTTTACCGAAAAATTCGGAAAGCAGGTTATGGTTTGGCAGGCAATATGCGAGTGTGGTAAAACATCTAGTCCGTACATCACAACGGAGACGATGAACACTCAGAAATAAGTTAAGGAATGTCTCCAGAAGCGATCATTGCCGATGATCAGGCAGCACGAAGGTCAAGTAGTGTTTTGGCCTGATTTGGTCATTACGCAAAGGACAGTTTAGAATGGTACAAAAGTCAAAATGTATGTTTCGTGCCGAAAGACATGAATCCGCCGAACTGCTCGGGGGCACGGCCAATCGACTTTAACCAAAGCAAAGCTTCGAAAATTCATAAAACCAGCGGACGACATCCAAAAATTTAAAAAATATTGGCCAAAAGTGGTCAAAATAGTGGGAAGTACCACTGTGCAGAAGCTAATGGGTCATGTTCAAGGAAAAGTTAGGAGTCTTGGCTATGAATAAATATTTTGATTAAACGAGAGTAAAATATCATATAAAATACAAATACAAATATGATTTGCCAATTAAAATAATTAAAACTAAAAAACACATTACTTTTTTGTTATTTTGAAAGTGTGCTTATACTTTCTGGAACAGTCTATATCACATGCTTCTTACTGGAGAAATACACGTTTTGTTACATGGATAATTCTCTTGTTTGGTTGAAATAAATTGTGTTTTATTAGTATGGGAGCCTGATGATGACATGCAAAGTGTTGTTTCACGCTGTCTGGGCACAGCAGACCCCGGTTAGGCGCGGTTAGTTCCCAAAGGAAAGGATATATCCAACCTGACATTCGTGTCATTTAAAGTGGGTTTTGATCCGAATCTGAAAAATTGTGCACTAGACCCTGCTTCATAGCTCTCTGGATTGCAATTCCATGAGTTCATTGACTTCAACCCAACTGATTTCACTTCCGACAACAACTCATCTATCGACGATAAACTCTCCGAGCCGGGACACCTCAAAACAAGCCCCTGAACCGCTCAGCTCAGTCGTGCTTTCTGTTGACATCTGCGATGAAGATCACCGTCCCGGACCTGCGGCTGGTGACGGTAGAGGGGGATTCCGGCCTGCAACCCCAGGCAAGTATGATTTCAATTTGGAAGTTTCGGTACCTAAGTCCACTTTGATTTGCAGCTCTCTGGGTCGTCCCTCGAATGAACTGCGGATATATTATTAGAATGTTCGTAGGTTGAGGATCAAAATCGACGCGTTCTTTCTGACAGTCTTGGAGGAAGAATATGATAAGATTGTATTTACGGAAACGTGGCTGGACGATAGGATATATTCGTCAAAACTTTTTGGATAATTCTACAATGTCTATAGCACTGTTCGATCCCCACTGAATAGTCATAAAACACGTGGCGGAGGGGTCCTGATTGCTGTTTAAGCTAGCTTAACCAACTACCTCAGCGAGTCGCCCATTTCCAGCCGATTAGAGCAGATTTGACTGGAACTTCCACGAAACACACTTAGCGTGGGCGCAGACAGTCTACGTTCCTCCCGATCGAAAAAACGACTGCACAATCATCCGTGGTCATGTGGATTCGTTAGACTCAACATCGTCTCAACTGAGGTCTCATTCTCCTGGGTTCCTTTTCGGTGACTACAACCAAGCTGGATTACAGTGGCGCTTGACCGACAACGATATTCCAATGATTGACCTCTTGCTATCGCATATGTCGGTGGCTTGTTCTTGCCTTTTGGATAGATTTAATGCACATGGATTCACTCAAGTTAATACCTTGCTAAACCGGACTGGGCGCTTACTCGATCTTGTTTTTGCAAATAATCCTGCATTAACAATAAGCATTGAACAATAAGCTTGCAGGAATTGATTGGCAATTTATCGAATCGACAAATAATTCGAACGATGCAGTGGATTTCTTCAGCTCTGCGCTGGAAAATGCAGTTTGTTGCACTGTTCCAGTACGTCGCCCTCCACAAAAACCACCGTGGTCGAATCCACGCCTACGCTTACTGAAGCGACAACGCTCTGCCGCCCTCCGTGAGTACTGTATTTCTCACTCACCCTACTACAAACGACAGTTTAATTTCTCAAGTTATCGTTACTGCAACAAAATTCTGCTTGCTAAGCTGAACATACTCGGCATATCATCTGCCGCTGTGGATTATTTCAGGTCTTACTTGATGAATCGCTCAGTACGGGTTAAGAATGGTACGCCGGAGTCGAAAGCTTTCACAAATATTTCGGGAGTTCCGCAAGGCAGCAACCTTGGTCAACTGCTTTTCTCGCTCTTCATAAACGATGTCATCTTGCTATCACCACCAGGGTCTCGCATTTTCTACGCAGACGGTTCTAAAATATACCAAACTATAAAAAGTCTTTCAGACTGTTCCGACCTGCAGCATATGTTGTGTATTTTCACCGGGCAATCACTCACTCGCGTTCAATACATCCAGTATCTCGGAGTTGTTCTGGATAATGGACTGACATTCAAATTTCACTACAATGACATTGTTTCCAGAGCTAATTGTCAGTTGGGCTTTGTTTTTTAAATTGCTGACGAGTTTCGCTTTGCCTTAGGTCACTTTATCGCTCACTTGTACATTTCATACTAGAATCATGTGCTATTGTATGGTGCCCTTTACAGGCCATATGGATCGCCAGATCCAAAGCAATTCAACGAAAGTTTGTAAGATACGCACTTCGCTTTCTCATGTGGCATGATCCTACGAACCTGCCTCCGTACGAGGAGCGTTGTCGTCTGCTAAACATCGAACGAATTGAGGTGAGACGGGTGGCCACTTAGGCTTTGTTTGCTGGGAAGCTGCTAAATTTGTACGCTCATCTTCGTCAACGTGTATTTCTGCATCTTTAGCTACAGAACAACAACTAAAGGTTGGACTCGGAAAAAATGCGACACTTTGTTTTGGGTGCAACTTTTTATCGCGTGGGTAAAAATTATTGAAATTTTAGGTAATAGTTTAGAGTGTGCAAAATTTTATCGCGATCTGTCAAGTAGTTTTCAAGATGCATTCGAAACAAGAAGAGCTACGTCAGCAAATCTTGGGCGCGGTGATCGATAATCCTGGTCAGTCGCACAGATCGATCAGCAAAAGGCTTGGAATGCACCATTCCACCGTGTCATGCGATATGAAGATGTTCCAGGAGACGAAGACCATCGAGCGGCGCGCTGGAAGCGGCCAAAAAGCGAAGACGGAATACCCAGAGAAGGCGTGGAAGATATGGCAGTACTTTAAGAATAACCCGAACCTCTCCACCCGAGACGTGGCCAAAAAGGTCAATTCGTCGAAGTGGTTCGTCCAAAAGACCATGAATTGGGCTGGGTTACGTGTTTTTAAGGTCAGGAAGGCGCCAAACCGGACTGAAAAGCAAAACACGGTGGCAAAATTGCGTGCCAGGCTGTCTCGTCATGGACGACGAGACATATATCAAGGCGGACACCAAACAAATCCCCAGCCTCGAGTTTTTTGTCGGTACGTCCCGCATGGACCTTCCGGAAAAGTTCCGGAAGAGAAAGATGGAAAAATTTAAGAAGAAGTACCCGTTGTGGCAGGCGATCTTCGAGTGCGGACGGTACAGCAAGCCGTTCGTTACAACCGGCACCATAAACGGGCAGATTTATCGAGAGGAATGCTTGCTGCCCTTCTTTCGCTCTCACCGTGGTCCCACGCTGTTCTGGCCGGATCTCGCTTCGTGCCATTACGCCAAGCCTATAATGGATTGGTACGAAGCGAAGGGCGTTAATGTGGTCCCAAAAGAGGTGAACCCGCCAAATACACCAGAACTTCGTCCGATCGAAATGTTTTGGGCGATAATCAAGAAGAAGAAAAAGAAAAGCGGAGAAACATTCAAAACCGATGAAGTTTTGAAGAAAAACTGGGAGAAATTGTGTAAGGAAGATGGACAAAGCCTCGCCCAAGATCTCATGAGCAGTGTTAAGAGAAATGTACGAGCATTCAGCTTGGAGGAGGAAATTCAATAAATAAATTATGCAAAAACATAGCTAATATATAGTTAGTTAATCTCTGAAAATTTGAGAAGTATCCGATTTAAAATGTATTTTTGGTGATCATTTTTGTGTGTCTCATTTTTTCCGAGTCAAGTCTTTAATGCAAGTATTAAGTCAATGATTTTATCAATAAACATTGAACTGTCGGCTCCGTTAAGCTAACGCAATTGTGCCTCCCTAATAAATGATCTAGTTAAAAAAAGGCTCAAATCACAAAACCCCCATCCGTGCTCCTCGATGCATATGCAAGTCAATAGAACAAATCGCAGCGACGAACTCCTTTCGTTTTCTTCGATTGCTCTTCTGCCCATAGCGCAAACGAACGTCTTCGTGCAGCACGTCGTTGAAGCGATCACGAAGACGATCCGAAGAAGAAACCAGGAAACTTTCCCTTTCATTCGACTCCGTTTCGTTGCCCACCGGCGGTCGGCAAGGCGGCGGCGGCCGACTCGGGACTTGCGTTACGATCGCAGCACTCCACTCCGATGTTGCATGAACTGTAGCTTGCTGTGTGCAACATGGCTTCTTCGAGTGAACTTGGCTGCGTTGCGCGACTTCACCCATGGGTTCGACTTTATTGCGTCTTCATCCATGTCACGGCATAATTGGGTCTTGTAATTATGTCCTAAATTGTATGTATTAAGTTTTATAATATAATTAGCGTTCATTTAGCATTCCTCACCATCGCCCAAAGTGGTACCGTGTCGATTCCTTTTAATATATTTATTCTGCACCTCCCCCTTATCTTCGAAGGTAGCAAAGTGTTTCGCGCTGGAAGTTTGTCGCCGGCATGTGTTTTTTTTTTGCTTCTTATACAGCATCAACCAATTTGAGATCAGGTTTCCAATTTGGATTTGTCAAAGAGAAAGGACGCAGCTAGTTGCAGTTTGAGTCTCAAATCAGGAGCTCGGGCAACAGTAACTCATTATGAAATTTGAAGGTAAACATGACCGACCTGCCATCGGTGTCAGCGAAACTGAATGGAATTTGCCTGATAGATAGACATCACTGTTTTTGGCTCATTCGGCACACATCCGTTTGATGTGGGTCGTGTTAATTCTCATGACACATAATCTGCAGCGTGCCAATTTCGGTGCCATGCGTGGCACAAATTGTGGAATTGGAAGCCGTATCCAGTGTGATGTGTAGTTTGTTTTTTGGTTTGGCCATCACTGTTTGGGTGGTCTCCATATCTTCGTTCGAACTGGATTGGTCGAAGTTTTTGCTGCGAAGTTTGTTGATTGAGACTAAGTTGACAAATTTGGGCATTTATGGCCGCTCTAATAGCTTCACCAAGGTGTTCAATGTTGATTGCGCGATTGGTAAACAACATTCCTTTGGTTTGACTGCCCAAATGATGATTTAAATTCACTGTTGTCGTTCCTCATCATGGATGTGATTTTAATTAATAGCACCCGGTCAAAATCATCCACAAACTCTTTTATCGTTCAATTTTCGATTAAAAGAACAAATTAAATGTTCATTCGAATCCTCTTCAAATCAATCGACGACTCACAACCGAATAGGAGAAGGTGATAATCATCGCCCCAATCGATTGTCACCTCGTAAAGTACAGTATTTCCAGTATCGTAAAAAAGGCTTAATTTGATACGACTTCTTTCGTTAATAACCATCGAGCTCTGCACCCCCTTCGGTATAATGAGCTGACCGGCCAAAATCTTTCGAATGTTCCGTAATCACAGCTGTGCTCAAAACCCTCGCGCTGCAAGATCACATAAAATGAGACTTAATGAAAGTATGCAAATACTCTTATAAAACCGCACAGTCCTCATCTCCGATTCTCAGGTCGCCGGGGGAATAGCAGCCTTATTAAAAATTAACGTCATCAGTTTTGGATCTCTTTTAATGATCTGTCGAAGATGCGATCACGCTCCCGTCGATTTTTTGGGGTTTCTCTCGCGCGAAATGATCGTCAGCAAAATTCCATCGCACACCAGAGCTGAACATTTGCCATCGGATATTGGTGACCGACCACGGAAAATATAAATATGATGATACGATCATCCGCAGTTCGCGCAGGTTGACGCAAGGGCAAAATACGAGATGAAAGGATGACCCGCGAGCGAAAGACTCCCCTCCGGCTGCTGATGGATGAATGGTCGTCGAGCTCCGATCGGCTGAATGACGGTCATCACCGAGGCAGACGGACGAATGATTGCTGCGTCGGATCCGCTGGGAGTTCGTGTATGTCGGATCGGAGGGCGGTGGGAGATCTTCATCTCGGCGAGTGATAAATTATGATAAGTTTAATTTGACCCTGCGTTTTTGGGGAGCGGCGAAGGGGGGGTATTATTGTGAATGGTATTATTTGAGCTTTAATTTCGGTTTTATTATCTCGGACTGTATTGTTCGGAGTGGTTTAACGCTGTTGTATTGTAAAACGCTTGAAACGGTTGGTGGGATAGGTATTGATGCTGACTTAGATTTCATGCTGGGCGCCAGTAGTCAGTAGTGTCCGTGAAATTACTTTGTTAGGGTTTGGAAGAGTAGTATGTAGTGGAAGGCAACAATGTTTAGAAATTTTTTTTTAGACGTGCGGTTCGTCTTACAGCAAGATAGAGGTTGAATAAATTTAGGTATTAAAACTCAATCATTTCTGGATTGATTGTACAGATTTTTGCAGCAATCAGTTGTTGATATTTCATTTCCAGAAATAATCGTTCAACAAATATTAACTATCGGAAAAATGCACAAAAAGAGTTATACACTATGATCAAATAGTACCGGGAATTTGCCATATAAATGAACCGCTCTCAACCGATCCAGTTTTTTTCTCCACAACTTGATACATCTTTAACTATCATTTGGCTGAAATTTGAGGGTGATTGAAGCATTAGTGTTCGTAGTGAACTGGAACATTTATGGTTGTTTTTCGGAATGGGTTTTTTTCTTGACTAAGAAGGACTAAAACTAAGTTCAAACTTCTTTCAGAACATGCTTGTTAACCGAGAAATACACATTTTGTATTTTAGTATCCTGGATAATTCTCATGTTTGGTTCCAATTTGTGTTTCATTTTTTTGGGAGTCTCCCTTCCAGAGAAAGGAGGGGTCTCAAACCATCATACAACAATTGCCTTTAAACTCCTCCCAAATTTGGTTCCCTTTGCTTGATTAGTTCTCGAGTTATCCAGAAATTTGTGATTCAATTGTATGAGAGCCCCCGCTTCCTGAGAGAGGGGGACCTCAAACAACCATAAGTTCTTAGCTTCTAAGCCCCATAAACCTCTGCATTCAAATTTTCAAGCCGATCAGCTCCGTAGTTTCCGAGTATAGAATGCAGAAATTATTTTTTTTATATGTATAGAAATCCAGTCTCCCAAAACTTGTGGTTACATTTGCTTGAATAGTTCTTGAGTTATGTTGACATTTTTGTTTAGTTTGTATGAGGGGGAGGTATCTTGAAATAGCATAAAAACATTTCTGGCCTACAAAAACCTCCAACTGCCAAATTTGGTTCCATTTGCTTGATTTATTCTCGAGTTATGTAGATATTTGTGTTTCATTTTTATGAGAGCCCTCTTCCATGAAATAACATAGCTCATTTGGGCTGAAGTATTGGGTTTTAAAAATTGTGTGCACAATGGGTGTCGCATTAGCTTAAAATGAGACAAAAACACGTTCGAATGCAACTTCATGAGCAAAATTTGGAGCAATTCATCACTATGGATGGACTTGGGTCTACAACCATGACCCTGCATCAAAACAAGAGGCTAAAGAGTGGTGTGAAGCAGGCACTTCGGCTCCAAAGCAAGTTCTTGTCCAGAAAAAGGCCAAGAAGATGTTAGCGTCAGGTTTTTGGAATGCAAAAGGAATTTTATTGATAACGCTGGAATTAAAAAAATGGATAAAAATTGCCGATTTTATGGGTTTACCTTCACCTGCGCTGACAAAACTACCCATGCAGCATCAATCAAAGTAACCCATGAGTCAGCAGGCAACATTTTGACAGCTCTATCAGTCGACCGTGATGGCAAAAACAGTGAAGCTTCAGAAGTGTGCGCGTTCAAGAAACGGCACCCGGCCGCGTCGAAACGGACATCGTGTGGCACTTTGTGGACGCAGGATACGCCCGTTCTGGCATCTACAACATCTTGGCAATATTAGACAACAATTAGAGCATCGAAAAAAAGCCCTGTTCCGGACGGCCGACGACCCTGAGCGACAAGAAGCTCCAAAGGATGCTGAAGAGAAAGACCGAGGAAAAAGTGGCTACATTGCTGCGTGTGCTTGGCCGGGAGGTCGGTTCAACCGGCCAAACTGTGAAAAAGTACCTGGCGAACATAAACATACATGTCAGGAAGCAGAAGTTACGTCCACTGGTTTTGGAGCTACAGGCAATGACGCAGCGGAAGCGGCTGAATAAGATGGTCAACTCGATTTTTCCGGCGAATCGCGACGTGGCGGTGATGATGGACGACAAGATCTATCTCACCCAGGATTGCAACAACTGGCAGGACAGTTCGTATTTTACTTCCCTCGAAGGAAGTGAGCTCAGAGGTGAAGTTCATTCCACACACCAAGTTCTTCAAGTAGGTGCTGCTGTGGCTTGCGCTCCGAACTGGCCGTGAATGGGGAAATTTATAGTACGAAATGCCTGCCGAAAGCTGCGTCGTTCATCAAGAAATACCACAAGGGCGAAGACGCAGTATTCTGGCCGGATCTGGCGTCTGCCCACTACTCAAAGTGACTGTTGGAGGAGAAGGAGCGGCGGAATATCGATGTGGTACCCAAGTCGGCGAACCCGCCCAACGTTCCCCAGCTGCGTCCCATCGAGAATTTCTGGGCCAACCTGAAACTTAAGATCTACTCCAACAATTTTGTCGCGAAAACTTAGCAGGAATTGATAAATAATACGAGGAAAGAACCCAAAAACATGCATACACGCATGTTTTCGTCCACCATGACGAATGTTCCGGTTAACTGCTGGATGGCCGGGCCCAATATCTCAAGACCACGATTTAACTAACAAGTTTCGCGCCACACGCAGTACCGTGCAACGGATTCGTCTCCGGGAAGGCTTCAAAACAACCAAATAGGGATCAAAAGCAGAACAATGTGGCCAGAATCCGTGCCAGAAAACTGTATGATCATGGGTGATAAAACCTATTTAAAGGCCGATTTCAAACAGCTACCGGTACAAAAAATTTACTTAGCTACGGCTTGGGGAGGTGTTACTGCCAAATTCAAGTTTGTGTTTGCAGATAAATTTGCACGTAAATACATGATTTGGCAAGGCATCTGTAACTGCGGCAGGAAGACCAAGGTTTTCATCACTTATAAGACATTTAATTCTCCAAAAGCGCGTATTCACCATTGATCAGTTTCCACAATGAACCTGTCATGTTTGGGCCAGATCTTGCAAGCTGTCATTACAGTAATACAATGCTACAGGGGTATGAAACCAACGGGATTCAATTTATACCGAAAGAACTCAGCTTACCAAACTGACCCCATCTCAGACCGATAGAAATATTTTGGGCTATTGTGAAGAGGAAGCTGAAGGGGAATGGCAGTGTCGTCAGAAGCATCAATGAATTGATAACCAAGTGGAATATGATTGCCAAAACGATGGATGAGAATAATGTGCGTGAGTTGATGAAACGTATTCCGGGAAAAGTCAGCAAATTTCTTCGAAATCGAGATGTTCTAAGGCTATTCATAAGCTAATGTTATTTACCTTTACCTGATATACAATATCGCTCTTACGTTCTCGAAACATGGCTGGTCCTTTTCATATCATGGGCACTTTGTTCTATATCTTGCTCCGCTTGCTATCACATCATGCTCGTTGTGCCCCTCGTTTCCTTGTGCCAGCCGGACCCCATCGAACACCATTTTCGCAGAATAGTTGTCCGGCATTCTGGCAACTTATCCTGCCTTCGGATGCGTCATGATCTGACCACGACCAGATCTACGAATATGGGTTTATCAGCGAGCTTCGCGAACTTATGGTTCATCCTCCGCAACCAGATTCTGAACGATGGTTCTTATCACCCGTCGCTCTAAAATTCAGAGTGTTCGCAAGTTCTTCACAAGTATTATGTACGTCTTAAGCGCTTACAGAACAACCGGTCTTATAAGCTTTTTGTACAGGATACAGTTCATACAGGAGCACTGATAATACGGCTCACGGTTTTTATGATTGTCCGCAGTAACTAGCGAGTCAAGATAGACAAATTCGTCGACTACCTCGAACTAATCTCCGTCGATGGTAACCTTGCTGTCTATTCAGGCCCTGTGGTCTTCGTTTCCGCCTGCCAGCATGTACTTCGTTTTAGACGTATTTATCTGGAACACAATCTTCCCTACTTCATGGTTTAGTCTGGTTCGCTGCTCTGCCTCATAGTTCACGACATCGGCTGAAAAATTGATTGGATCTGTTGAGAATCAGTGCCCCGCAGGTTGAACGCCACTCGTTTCACAACACCTTTAAGAGCAACTTTAAACAGCAGGCAAGAGATTGGCTCACCTTGACGGAAGTGCATGTGGGATTCGTATATGGTCTGTATCCACATTAATCCGGACACCTTCAAATCATTGTAACTTTTGTAATGTTGCACGTAGGAATGAAAAATTACACTGTGGTATAGCTGAGAGTCTTTGATGAAAAAGACTATGATTGATGTTTGCATTTCATGTTTAGTATTCAAGATGGCGACGAAAGAAAAACAAGTGCGCGAGTCGATTTTGTACGGGCGTACGGCAAATACTGACTTGTCTATACGGGACCTTGCAAAAACATTGGATTTGCCTAAATCCACTGTTCACGATGTGCTCAAATCATTTGCGAAACGTTTGATGGTGGAGAGGAAACCAAGAAGTGACAAAAACATTGGACACACCGATCCTGTCATGGACCGAAAGGTGAAAAGGATATTAACGAAAAACCCAAATCTCGTAAAATAGGGATGTCACCTGGTTTTGTCCAAAAAACAAAACAACGTTTGGGACTTAAGTCGTATCAAGTAAAAACAGTTCCAAATCGCAACGACCAACAGAACTTGGCAGCAAAATCACGGGCTCGACGTTTGTACTGCGAATATTTGACGAATTTTTCATGCGTTGTTATGGACGATGAAACTTATGTCCTGGAGAATTTCAAGCATCTTCCAGGGCTGGTTTTTATTCTGTTATGGCCAGAAATGCTACAGCTGAGCATTTCCGAACGAAGAAGGCATCGAAATTTCCCAAAAAGTACCTTGTGTGGCAAGCAATTTGCACGTGTGGCAAAAGAGTAAATCTTTCGTCACTACAGGCACAATCAACAAGAAGATCTATCAGAAAGAGTGTCTACAGAAGCGATTGCTACCCTTCATCAAAAGTCACAAAGCCACTATGCTAAAACTGTGATGGAGTGGTACCAAGCAAATCAAGTAAACCTTGTACCAAAACCTCAAACCTGCCAAATTGCTCAGAGCTACGACCAATCGAGAGATATTGGGCTCTGATGAAGCGGATTGGGCTTCTGGAAAGAAGCAAGGAATCAAAGACATCAAACACTTCCAGTAAATTTGGACAAAAACGGCTTCTACGATTTCTGAAGAGTCTGTACAAACCCTAATGGACGGAGTTAAGCGCAAAGTTCGAAAATTTTATGCAAATACCGAATAACTATGTTTTGTCTTCACGAATTGTTTAAACACATCCCATGAATCTGAAATAAACATCTACGACGGAAATATAATGCGAAATTTATGTTTTATTCATGTTTTTAGGTGTCCGGATTATTGCGGATACAGACCTTATGCCTGATATTCCCCAAAATCTTCGCAGAGCTCTGAGTTCTATCCATCATAGTTTTTATTTGTCGGGTCAGCTTCCCCGTTCTCGTTCATGGTCTTCCATTGTACTATTCGGTTAACCGTATCTGTATGCGGCTTTGGAATCGGTGCATTGGTGATGCTTTGGGACTCAATGATAAGGAAACTTTTGGGGGATCCGCCGCAAAGTGCTTATTTTTTCTGTTGTAGGCCGTCCTAACTAACATAACTTCACACGAATCTATATGCTAGTGGCGACAGTCGCTGGAAGATGCTTTGGGCCAGCACAAACGTTTTTGCCGTCTAGTTTGGTTTGGTCCAGTTTTATCCCTGCTTGTAGATGGGGTAGATAACCCTATCCTTCCACTCCTTCGGCAGCTGCTGTTTGGTATCCCAAACGGTGGCTATCAACGATGCAGGCAATTGGTCAACTTTTCCGGGCTCGTCTTGATAAGTTCTGATTCGAAACCATACCATACCTTCCAATAGATTTGTTGCTCTTTAGCTACTTGATAGCATCCTTAACGCCATTTATCATCGTGGGTGGTGATGTTCATCGGAATGCTGCTCCCATCTGTCGGTCACTTTGCAATCTTCCGTAAGAATACTCCCATCCCTATCCCGACACTTCGCAGCTCGCTACACGAAGCCTCTGAGGAATGCTATGAGTTTCCGGTTGAAGTTTTTCGTTTCATTTAAGTGGTGCAGCTATTCTACTTCCTCTTCTTGGCGGCGCTTTTTTACGAAAGAGTTGAGTTTGGAACCTCTGCACACGCTGCGTTCAAGTGAGTGTAGCTATTGTCGACTGCCTTTTTTTATTCGGCTACTGTTCCATTTGAACTGAGAGTGAAAAAAAATGTTCTATAGATCATTGCACGATGGCGTCATCAATGCGGTTTTGACAGTTCAGGGAGCTTGTTTACGTGGACTTAGAAAACATTAAGTGAAGTTCGGTTTGTGTTTTTGTACTTTAAATTCACTAAATATTCAAGTAAAACAGGTGGAAACAGACACACGTGCTTATTTTTACATTGTTTCCTGAATCTAACCGTAGAGAATCTAGAAAATGCCAATGAAAAATTTCGTTCAATGGTTCAAATTCTAACACCATGTAAACAAGCTCCCAGAACTGTCAAAAAAGTGAGCTTAATACATTCCTTACAATGATCTATTATCAGTGATGTGCATATCCTCAGGGTGGTGAAGAGAGATTTTAGTTTTCCCACACTCTCCTTATTTCCAACGAGAGCTCTTCTCTTTTGTTTATATTCACCTCCGTGTTTGCACGCGGGTAGCGGATGTGAGTGGAGAAAAATGGTTTTTATTTACACAACACTCAATCCCTCTAAAGTAAGGAGAAGAGCTCTGAAATTCACAGAAGCGAATGCCCTGACACGTGCGCCCCAGTGAGCTTCACTGGCGTGAAACTTCTGCTAATATACAGCAGTGATTGTAAATTCGCATTGAAGCTACATAACAAAGGAAGAAAAAGAATGTTTCCTCCCGGTTCCTTTTTCCGGACATTTTCTACAACTCCTACAGCGTTTCCACTATCAATCGCACCAGCGAAGCACAGAAAAAGCACTATCACGTCCTCGAACAAGTGTACGTGGCAGCGCACTCTTTCACCCTGTCTATTTACCACCGAGTAAAAAAGAACTTTGCTTTATATGCGGTGAGTTATAGTTGTATCCTCTGGGAAAGTACGAATCTCACGCGCTGGCGTAACATTAGTGCCAAATGCCATCGCTGAATGTGGTTTAATTGAAGAAAATGTGGTTTAATGAATTGGCTCACTATTTAAATGGTACTAAATTACTTTTTAAATCTGTCCAGGTTATGTAACAGCGATCTGTTAGGTTATGCATCAAACAATTTGTCGTTGTATTTTTCAACGGGAAGTGATCAAAGAGAAATGGATCTGAAAGGCAAAAAGGTTGCATTTGCCAGATAAGCGTCCTTACCAGATATTGACTGAGACGAGAACGAAAGAATATGTCGCATACTGATCGCCCGAATATTTAGGAAATGGAGAGCATCGGTAATCATCGATCTGGAGGCAAACCATAACCGTCATAACTGTGTACGAACCAAAAATCTCATGAAGGATGTGCGAGAGCAGATTCGATGAAATCCTTGTCGCTCGTCATACAAAACTGGCCCAGGATTTGGTGGTTTCCAGGAAAACCATCAGAACGAATTTCAAGAAAGATTTGGGATTCAATCCTTCCAGGCCTAATTTTTTCCAAGGCGTTATTATACAAGAAAGTTTGTGTATTCTGATTGACTTGTAAATTTTTGTTGTTGAGATGACGTTCAAACTATCCTGAAGCTCAGAACTTAAGATCTACAGTTGTAATAGTACCTGTGTCCGCTATAAAAAGTTACGGTTCCGTATATCAAATATCATATTCAATGAATGTCCTCGAATACCGCTAGAAATTATCACAAAGTTATCAGTGGTACATGAGCGCGTACCAACACGTAACTTTTGCCTGTCGAGGTGGCGGATTCGTTCGTGCCTCGACCTACCCCGCAGTAGGATGTTAGGAAAAGGTAACGTCCTTGGTTCGAGTACTACTTTATAAATGCCCTCCCGCTCAATTTTCAATACTTTTATTCTATTTCTAACCTATCGTACACTGACGGAACTTTCAACACCTTCTCTTCATATCTTTCATTCTTGAACATTACTGTCTACTCTTGGTGCCTCATGGTGATGAGCGAACATCTCCTTCTTCATCATAATCGTTACGCCACGCACGGAGAATACAAACCATAACATTTAGAGTATGTAATTGACAAATTTGGACAAAAGTAAACTGACAGTTGCTTGTTGACAAGTTCAGTGTTACCCTTTCAGTTAAGAGGCGAGAAAATTAAAAAGACTTATTGACTGTTCCTCGTACAAGCAGATGGAAACCGCATACCAAGACTACTCGCCAATGTGGAAGTTCCTTCTTTCTTTAGCATTTCAAGTTTATTGCTTTAACAATTCGCTTATTGCTTGTTCTCAACTTAGTGTCCTAAATGCAACGTTTCATTCAAATTGGGAAAATACCACTGTCGCCATTTCGTTCCTTCTCTTGTGCTTGGCTGTGATTGTGTCAAAATCGTCATCTTCTGACAGCTTAAGCCTAAGCCTACTATGCCTCACTACCTACTGTGACATATGTTCTCCTTCCCCCCAACTTCTAGAACCGCGACAACACGCCTGCATAATTTCACTCTTTACACGCACCATTAAACCCAAAAGTGACTGTGTAACAAATGATCTAGTTTAACCATTTCGAGAGTTCAGGAATGAATGAAACCGTATCGGCATTCATATGTCGAGGCATGCCACCACAACGCACTGCTGTTAAAATCGAAATCAATAAATCATTCCGCGCTCCAAGCGACTCCGATAATGTGAACGGTTTTTGGATCTTCTGGTCGCGCGCCTACATGAAAAATTGTCGCTTACGGTGAATGCGAAGGAACACGTTCTCCGTGGAATCGGGCTTAGAAATATTACCATAAATAGGTTTACGCTCTTTTTTTACTGTGCTCCACTTGAACAGTGCATAAACTATGTCTCTAGCATGCATATATCATTGTGCCCAACTGGTCTGCTAGTTGCTTCTGCTGAATGAAGGGCTCTGATTTGCTTGCTGGCCAATAGACTAGCGGGGATTGCTTCAGCAACGACGTCCAATTCTGGAATCCACATTGATAGCGATTCAGGCTTATTTTATGGTCTAATTGAGCCCAGACAACATCATAAATAATAAAATGACTCTCGTCGGATTTGCTTGGCAGAAACAAGTTTCCGATCTAGATGCTGCCACTTAACTGGACACAAAATTTGCAAGATTGGCCGCATCCCACGACATCGAATTTTCCCCCATATTCTGTTATGACAACTGCTGACAACGCTGCCAATTCTCGCAAAGCCAAATTAACGTGCTGCAACGTCTGGTCAAGAGATGGATATCTCCCAGCAAAACAGTGTCAAGAGTCAACCAAAGCCGTATTGTGCCTTATCGGCTTTAAAATGGTTATTGTCGGTCAGCGACGCCACGGTGCGCGGCGTCGTCTTCCTCGATGTACGATTCACTGCAGGATGGACGCGCACTCTTTTGAACTCGGTCATCGGTCATCGTCACCGAAGCCCGGGTCCCTTGGTTCAATCTTCTCTTGCAGCAAGCGGGAGAAAACAGGTTTCCCTCGGACACCAACTGCAGCGCTCAGACATCGATGACAACCGACGGCGGCGCACGGCGGCATGCGTATTCCGAGGGACCGAGAGACCTCTCATATTTGTTTGGATGTTTCAGCGTTGCGGCCGGCGCGTCGACGACAGCGACAATAACATATACCTATGCATGTAGGAGAGGTGAAATGAAAATGATAAAAATTGAACGACTCGCAACGCAGGATAAAGGGTTTTTCAACAACCTGTGTGCTGAAAAAGCCCAAGGTGTAAAGTTACACGTTCGGGTCTTTTGAACTGTAAAAGGGACGGCGAAACGAAAAAAAAAAAAAACAGTTGGCACTATCTCGCACGAATCGTTTGTAATGTGCGGATGAGTTCGCAGGAAGAAAGGTATCCACCTAGCGGGATCGATTGTTGTTATCTAGACCAGTGCCTTGAATTTTCATAAAATATCCATGAGAAGTGAAAATGATTTTATCCCAGTGTAATGATGATGTTTACTTTTCCGGTTTTCATGGTTACCGCTGTCACTACTATGCCAACTGAATTTTGTTTGCTGCAATGAATGAAGTCGGCTCTATGTGCGGGTCAAAAATCTGCTGTCACTGTTGTTTTGATTATCAATCGGTAAGCATGAATTTCATTTGATGAAATCTGAATATCATCTCTTGTGATGATTTTTTTATAATTAAGTGATTTTGAATCCTAATCCAAATATGGAACAACCAGGGCCGTCATCATCGTCCCAGAGGAATAGATGCTAGCAATGCTGTGCTATAATACCCTGGACTGGGCTGCCCGTGCATGGAATTTATAGGTATTCAATGTTATGTTGCCTGAAAATCCACGCTTTTGAATCTAATGAGCATGACTTTTACCAAGAC
>JASCZW010010201.1:0-37932 GCA_034211315.2 Aedes japonicus | reverse complement strand
TATGTGCACTTTTTGCGATTATGGGTAAATCGGGCTAAGAGTGTAGATGTTCATTTTTAGTAAACATATCGCACTGCTCATCTGTGAATGAATTTCCATTGGTCGCTGCCGTCGCTGCACAGATCTATGTAGGATGATACTTCGGAAGAAGCATTGCAAAAGTTCAAAGCGTTGTTTAGTTTAAAAGCATGCGCAAATAACACATCGTTCCTTTTCCATCCTATAGCATTGGAATGAAAATACTAAACTTAGATAGGTCTATCCCTTTCATCAGCAATAAATGTCTACATGACAGAAGTGTAATAGCGTTCAGTATAGATCATCAATAGAAAAAAGTGATATATCTTTTGGATTCTTCTCGTCTTGAAAAGAAAAATCTTGAAAAATGTGGTGATCCTTAAACAAGAAACTAAATTACTCACAACTTACAATCGCATTGCATCGGGCGTTATCTCGTCTGCATGTATTTTTCGACAATCTTGAAAGTGTTGAAAATGATTTATCAACTTTTTTGGTTCTTGACGACATGCTTTACATTTTTGTTCAATGCATTGTGGCTTTGCTGTAACTTTGCCTCGGTTGGTATACCTTGGCTTATGCTGCTGTTCTTCCTAGTTTGCATAGCTTCCAAATTTGTCAAACTAAAATGCCCTGGCAGCGAAATAGTCCAGTCGATGTTGCATAGGAGTGAAAAAGGAGCCGACTCTAAAGTACTCTACTGGCCAATAGTTAGCAGGGGTGGGGCCTTCGATGCACCGGAAAATTCACTCGCTGCTATAAATCATGTATGAGTCATATCCACATTTAGAGTAGTATTTTGAAGACAACTAACAAATTAATTTACTTTGTTGTGCACAGTGTTTGTCGCAGAAATGTTACAATATTTTACTCGACCTGACAATCACAAGTGATGGACATTTGGTTGTGCTGAACCGAACAACCTTGGAGAAGGCAAACATAAATGAACCAATCCACAAGCTGAAGCTAAACTCGTTAGAAAATTTCAACATATCGGAGCACCATCCACTAGGGTATGTTATAGAGTTTGTGTTGTAATCAACATATTTTCATATATTTTTGTGTGTTATAGGCAACATTTTCAGTCGGAAAAAAATTATCACTTTTGAAAGATTACTCAAATTGCTGGAAACCAACGAGGTTGACTGTATTTCTGCTAGCATCACATACCAATGCCAAACTGATAGAGGCTGTTAAGGCAACCGTTAGCAGAAACTCTATTTTTGCTAAACGCATTATCTTTTGCTGCTCGTCTCCGGTTTCAATTTATCAGGTCAGTAGATTGCCCATATTTTCAATAGAAAGTCTTGGTTTAATTTGATTGTTGTTTATTTCAGTTACGTCAACACTACCCTGATCTAGTCTGTGGACTATGGATGGAAAAGTCCGCTTTATCACGCACCCATCAGTACCTCAATGCATCGACTATTTTGATGTCCGTCTATGGTGCCATCTTTCGTAACATAATATCACCGGTAATCGGTATCAGTTTGGTGTTCATTCATAAGGATGAGTTTAATGCGTGAGTATCTTCGTAAGAAAAGTTTGATCCCACTGCTGATGAGTCCAAAATTTCAGACAAATATCAACCTTATGGCACAACGTTGGTGTTCGACCGATTGTTTACACTATCAATTCGCCGAATGAGAAACGATATTTCCAGCAAGTAACGAAAACGCAATATTTGACCGATTCCCTGCGCTCAGAACCGCAGGTTATCTTCTGATCGAAATGCAAGTAAATCGAATGTCGAGGCAGCAAATATATTTGCGCCATAAACCACCACCAGCGTGTGACAATGTGCATCAGTTCTAGTGGCCATTTTGCATTTTTAAAAGCTTTATAGAATTTTGTGTTCCTTCGTCTAGCAATTAGGCTTCTTCTATTTTGCAGAATGTATTTATTTACTTTCTATTAATAACTGCCTTAACATTATTTATTTATTTCACTATTGCCGATTTAGTTATAAATGGTTTTGTAAATAGTATAATAAGCTATACAGAACAAGCGAGGATCTCAACATTTTTCTTCATCTAGTATCTTTTCCAGCTGTACTATTCAGGTTAGGTTTTTGAATACTTTTATAACATGACACAGTTTTTGCTTTACGTCTACATTTTTTTCTTATATTACTAGCATTTATGCATGTGAAATTATAAAAGAAAATGCTATTGTATTTCAATCAGTCAAGTCACTATACATTGTTTTGTATCAAAATATTCGAATAAAAAGATTTATTAAACGTATGGGCTAGTTACATTATTTCACCAAAAGAATGCCTTGTTCATGCTACTAATACCGGTTTCGTATTTGAAACTAGATACCTGATTCCAGGGCTGGTAGCGGATTTATGGGTAAATATTAGTAACTTATGTGACTAAAATAATAAAAATAGTGACCAGATAGAGACCAGATAGTGACTAAAATGTGATTTCCCAATTATAGTATTTTTAATCTTCTATACATTTGATGCATAAGTACATTAAAAATGAGCTAAGTGATCACCCCCGTTTGCAAAAATGAATAATGCTGCGACGCAGTATCACTTTTTGTTTTTTATGCCAAGAAGCCTGTAATCAAACGACTTTTTTTTTCTCCACGGCCTCCTGCATTTGGTCCGCAGCTCGTTTTTGCGAAGACGGGTCTATATGCACGGTTGAAACACCTTCCAGTATGGCCTGTGCTAGAAGTACATCTGACATATCTTGCTTCTCAATTCCTTTTTCGAGCCTCAGCCATGTGAAGCTGTTTTCACAACCTTTATCACCTGAAGGTATTTAGGTTCACGTACAACGGTTTTCTAGCTAAAGAACTGGTTCCAATACTCTTCAATTCTGTACTCTGTACTCAAGGTCAGCACCTCGCATTTCAACAATTTCCATGCGTCAATAAGAAAACCACAGTTGACCTGAATCGGAAGTAACTTGGCGATTTTCACAACATACTTGGTGCTTTCACTGAATGCAAAGGCTGGTGGGTTGAGGCATTGGCCATATTTGATAACCAAGTTCTGCAAATCAGACTTTTGGCGTAGGAATACATCTTTGTTTTCTGTAGTAGGTATAATAAAAAAAAACTAATTCTAACCGTCACGAAAAGTGGTCAGGTTTTGAGCATGAATATCGCAGTCATGTCTCAAAAGATTTTCGAAATGTTTACACCGATCGATCGGATGCATTTCTTCGCATCTATTTCAATAGAGAACATTGTTGAATACGGACCACATACTTAGCTTAGATTAGCTTGACTGATTGCACGTATCAATTGTTGCTTCTCCGTGATTGATCAGAATCAGTGAAATTGCACAATGAATCAACTGAATGGGGACTGGGAGTACTGACCATTCTTAATGTACACGTTTCAGTGACTCAATTTCTTTATTTATCAATAACGGTGCCGGCCACGTCCTTGCAATCAGGTGGGAATAGGGCAGGAAAGTTGGTGTGACCTTTGCTGTTTAGGGACCGTGTTTACCTATGCATCCCCACTAAGGTCACAGGAAGGAGGTTTTTCTATGTTAATAAAGGGCGAACACGAAATTATTGCGATACATTCAACAGGGCATAACTTTTTTACCATTGGGTAAAAATAAACCAAATTTTGCACACTTTCTCATTGATGTTGTCTCATTGATGTGTATTGTTTACATGCTGTCAAACTTGAAGTCGTGTTTTTCGATTCAACGAAAATGGAGGTGAACCAACGCGAGTCGAGAGAACAAATTCTTTCCAAACACCTGGAATTTTTCTGACCTGTCGCACCGGCAGTTGGGAAAAATGTTGAACATTCACCATTCAACCGTCTCCAAAGTGTTGAAGCGGTTCCAGGAGCGGTTGACGTTGGACCACGGCAAAGGAGCTGGAAGAAAACCGGGACCGGAGAACAAAAGATGGAGGGAAAGGTGAAGCGGATGATTAAAGCAAATCCCAACATCTCAAGCCGTGATTTGGCTAAAAAGATCGGCATGTCGCAGAGCTACGTCCAGAATGCAAATCTTAGTGCCTCGAGAAGCGCCTTTTGCCGTTCTTGCAGCAGCACGACGAAGTTCCGCTATTTTGGCCAGATTTGGCATCATGCCACTATTCTAAAAGTGTCCTGGAGTGGTATGAGGCCAATTCTGTCCATTTTGTTCCAAAGGACATGAATCCGCCAAACTGTCCGGAGCTGCGCCCGAGCAGTACTGGGCAATGATGAAGCGGGAACTTCGGAAGAGCACTGTAAAGACTTTGATGGAGGGCATCAAGCGAAAATGCGTCCAATTTTACACTCAAGGCTCCATCGATTAACTTTTCTTTGATTTTTGAAGTAAATATATGTATAAAACTACCCTAAAATTTTGGTTTGATTCTAAACATTATAAGAAAATTGGCATGACATTTTCGGTGTCGCAATAATTTCGTGTTCGCCCTTTAGTAGGGTAGGGTTTAAAGGATCAGGATTCACCTTGATAAGTGATATGATCATATAATATAGTTCATAATATAGACCAAAAGGATAACAATTACCTGTTTCACTCCAAGTTTTTGAGAGCACTTACCACCTCTCAATTGTCTGAAAATCCTTTGCAGGGTCCAGGGCTTGGCGTTCTGCTTCTTCGAAAGTATCTCAATGATGCCTATCCAAACCCGCCATGTTTGCCTATATGGCATTTTACGTGAACGAAAATAGCTCAAAACAAACCCAGAAGCAAAGCTCAGGCACGTGTGGGAAGGATTATGGTCAAACCCGACAATAACAACCACAGAGGAATAAAACCGCGTGAGAAAAATGAAAAAAAATAGTTAGCAGGAAAAACACGTCTTTATTCTTGTTATAATAAGCTTCATTTGACACTCCTTGTTGTTTTCTTTTTTTTCTCACCAGCCCTCGTGACTGAACTCGTTTTGTCAGTGTATCAGCGCCCTTAGACTGAATATACCGACACTCCTCCTAGCTGATCACTGGACCCCGCCCTCCTGACGTAGTCCAAGCTTCTCTCTGAATTGCTGAATTTTTGTTGGACCAAGCGGCTTGGTGAACACATCAGCCACCATATTTTTCGTAGAGCAATAGCGTAGCTGAATCTCTCTCCGAGCGCAGAGGTCCTTCGCGTGGTGATATTTTGTATCTATATGCTTGCTCCTCTGGTTCTGTCTCTCATCGACACACAGTCAATGCAGCTAAGGTTGTCTTCCTCGACGACTGTAGGCGAATGCTGTTTGTGTCCTAACTCCGCCAACAATCTTCATAGCCAAACTGCTTCCTGTGCCGCTTCCGAAAGCGCAACGTACTCCGCTTCCATCGTTGACGTCGTTACGCAACCTTGCTTGCGGCTTGCCCAACTTACGCTTGCTTCACCGATCTGGTACACGAAACCACTGGTAGACTTCCGGTCAGTTGAGTCACCAGCCCAGTCGGCATCGCTGTACCCGATCAACACCAGGTCCTTCGCGCGGTCACTCCTCAATCTCACTTGATAGTCCTGTGTGGCCACTATATAGCGCATCACTCGCTTCAATTGGAGGTTTTAATTTAAAAAAAAAGTTTTTTCCATCTGTATCGACGATGGGTGTTCTTCCTAGCACAAAAATATGTTTTATGAATCTCAACTATTTTTTCTCGATTTTTAAACAAGAAAAATCTAATAAGTTTTATTTTCACAAACCGACATGCAGTTTCACAAAGTGACATTTACTTTCAGTAACAGGGGCTCCCGGCACTTAATTATCAGTCACAGGGGCTCCCATTATGACATAAATGTCAACTTATGTATGCTAGAAATCGGTTGGTTCGTTGGTTTAGGTAGTCTGTTTTTTGTAGCGTGTTTCATGGTGAAATAGGATGATGTTGTTGTTCGATCCCAAATGGCACACGACGTGCTTGCTGTTGTTGAGTAGCACCAAACACGCGTCCCCCCGGGAGCGTGCATTGTTTCCACCCATTGCGAACGGCTAGCATGCAATGATAGCCTGATGCTATTATTGTAGCTAAAGTGGGCAGCGTGAAACAACACTGTCGGCGCGCCGTATCTATGCGCCATTGTAGCGATGCGGTGCGCACGGCACTATTATCCGTACTTCGTGTCACCTATAAAAGCGACACATCGATGTATTTAGTTTAGTGGTGTTTTAGTTGTGTTTACGTACTATCCTGTACCCACCGAGCTGGCACGCTGCCTCTCGGTGGTAATAAATTATCATCGACACAGTAGTCTGGTTTTTTCCTCGTTCGTTATCGTCGTTTCTCAACTGAAAGTAAAAATCACAACGTAGGGCCTGGTCAAGCCCTGGACGAAACAGTTGTCTTGCAATCAAAATGTTTTCATAATATTTTGAAATTGTTTTTTCAATAGTTACGCTCGTCAAAATTAAAAAAATAAATTAACTGCCGGTATATTATTATATTTGCTATCGAACAATGTTATAATCCACATACCCCTATAATACCCTATTCTACCCAGTCACGTTGCGCAGGCTTGCTGGTATTTCTGCTGAGGATTGATACTGCTGCTGCTATGTCTGCCTTGAATTGCAGCTACGTACAGCAGCGTACCAACGAGGCTAATATACCTGAGCATTGTCAGCCAGTGCATCAGCATCCTGCTGTCTGAAATACCCGGGATCCAGTGGGTACTCAGACGTCTCCGCACAATCGAGACCGAATCAACCCGTAATCTCTTGTATGAAGCACTGCTGACTGAGCGATTACATTCCACACTTATCCTTCGTTACATTGATTCCAAGAAACAGGCTCACCTCGCCGAGAGAGGAGATTTGAAAATGTCGCTGTAGCTCCGTCTCTAGTTGCACCATCTGCTGCCCGTCCTTGCAAACGACGATCATGTCGTCGACATAAATCAGTAAATAGGTCCACATACGGATACTAATCCGTTTGATAAACAAACAAGCATCTGCTTCCGACTGTTCGAACCCGAGACCGATCATAGCTTCCTTAACGGTCGAGTTCCAGATTCTGGCTGCCTGCTTGAGTCCGTAGAGGCTTCGGTTTAACTTGCACACTAGATCTTCTTTACCCGCCACCAAGTAGCCTGGGGGTTGACGCATGTAGATGTCTTCTTGCAACGTCCCGTTCAAGTACGCATTCTTAACGTCCACTTGTCGCACTTGGAGTCCTTGATGTCCAGCAACAGTGAACAGAACCCGGAATGTCTGTTGCAAAGCTACTGGTGCATGCACTTCACTAAAATCTTCACCGAAACGTTGCGCATAGCCCTGCGTGCCTTGAAACGCACTGTGCGCCCGCTGGAGTCCTTTTTCTGCTTATAAACCCATTTCGACCCAATCGAATGTCGTCCCGGTGGCAACGGAACCAGTGTCCACGTCTAATTAGACAATAGTGAACGGTATTCTACGTCCATCGCTTTTACCCACTCTTTCTTGTTAACACTCTTCATCGCTTCCTTATTGCTATTCGGATCGCGCGCATCCAAGTTAGCTATGTTCACGACGGAATCACTTTGCCTCTTCGGTAGAATACCTGCATTGGCTCGCTGCGATTTTCGTGGACCCAGTCCTTCATCGGCACCACCGTCCTCTTCACCATGATACAAAGCTTGATCTTCAACTTCGTGGTAATCTTCGTCAGTGTCTACGTCAGAGAATCCACGAAAATCTGGATCATCATCACGATCACTCACTTTATCTTCTTCTTTTTCTTCACTTTCTGCATCGATGAACTGGAACTCCTCCCGTTCTTCTGAAGATATTGCTTCCCGTTGATACGTTGAATCTTCGTTACAAGTTTCGGCCCTCTTCTTCGGACTGTCTCCGGACTCCTGAAATTTCACTCCAAGTTCGAGAAATTTTGCATCTCTGCTGATGGTAATTTTTCCCGTCGTCTTGTTGAGAAATCTGTACGCCTTCGATCCGCAAGCATACCCGACGAAGATCAACTATTCAGCTCTGCTCTGCAATTTTCTTCGTTTGACGTAGGGTACGTAGACGAACGCTTCGCATCCGAACACTTTCAGGTGGCTTAAGTCCGGTTTCTCGCCACACCATAACTCCATTGGTGTCTTCTGTACCACCCGCGACGGAAGGCGATTCTGTATGTAGGCGGCTGCCGCAATTGCTTCACCTCAGTACCGTTTGGTGATCCCGGCATCAAGTAGCATGCACGCCGCCATCTCTTGATGGAATCGGTTGCGGCGTTCGACAACGCCATTCTGTTGCGGCGAGTATCCCGCAGTCAGCTGCATCTCTATTCCCTCGTCTCGATAAAACTCTGCAAGTTCCTTATTGGTGAATTCGGCACCACGATCTGAACGGATGATTCGTGGCTTCCGTCCGAGCTTATTCTCGACGAGCCGCACTTAGTTTTTGATACACTGCTTCGCTTCCGCCTTATCCTTCAACAGGTAAAGTACCAAATGCCTGCTGAAGTACTTGTTCCCTCCAGGGGTGACGTTGCTCATCAGTCCACACAGGTCTGTGTGAATAAGTTCCAGTGGTTGAGTGGTTTTCCGGTCTGCGTGCTGCGGGAATTACAAACGAGCCATATTTCCCTCCTAGCAATGCTCGCACACTATTATCATGCCGTAGTTGACAAGCTTCATGCTGGTAGCTAAATCTTCCTTCTGTATTCGGTCCAACACTGTATGGTCTCGGTGTCCAAATCTCCAATGCCACGTATGCTGACAATACGTAGTGTGACAACGTCCTACGGTGACTCCAGCCTGCTCCGAATCTCTCAGCGTATACAGCGTATACCTCCATTACGACCACTAATAGTCACGACCTTGCCAGATTTGTCAAAAATTTCCACGCGGTTCCGTTTGAATAGCACTTCGAAGCCGTTATCAGCCATTTTGCTTACCGAAAGGAGGCCGCTATCGAGATCCGGTACGAACAGGATGTTTTCCAGATGGATATCTACCATTTCTCCCGCACCGTTGATATCTGACACGGAACCAGTGCCTCGCCCGCTTGACTGCGAACACTTTCCGTTCGCCATCATCACCTGTACGCTCGACGACTGCTCCAGGGCGTCGAAAAATTTCCGTTACCTGTCATGTGGCACGATGCGCCACTGTCCATACTAGCATACTAGCTTCCGGGGTCGCGCTGCCTACATTGGACTGCCTCCTAAGGTATAGCTGACAAGATACAGCGTTTCTTACGCAGCTGCTGTTTGAGCCGCACCTCCTTGGTGGACAGACGCTCGGCACGCACCTCCTCAATCTAGCTGAAGTCAGAAGGACAACAGTGCCCAGGCTGCACTACCAGCTAAGTACGCAACCCTTAGCTGGTGGTCTTTGTCATCTCTTGACCCGTGAAAGCATGAGGTAGGAACTTGTGAGGACCAGAGCTATGTTGCGGGGACGGACGCTCCATCATATTTGTCGACTCATCATTTTGCAGCCCATGGGTGATCTGCTTTTCTTGTGCGAAAAAACTAACCGCTTCAATATTCGTCGCCTGCTGGGCCTTCACTGGGCCTTGATTGCTGTTTCGACCACCGTTACCCCCTTGCTGGCTCCTGGAAGGTCCGCTGTTATCTTTCGCTGCTTGCCATTTTTGGCAGTCCTTTTTAAAGTGACCGGGGTTCTTGCAAAAGAAGCAAATTTTGTCTTTGCTCACTCTTTGCGTTTTCAACAACTGTTCACCTCCGGTCAGCTTTCCTTTTCGTACCAAACGCCTCTGGTACTCGTCCACAAGCTTCGATCGACCGAGCTCCATTTTAATGTCCGCATCCGGACGTGCCTCCAATGCTGATGCGAGATGGTGATATGGTTCGGGCATACTTCGCAAAACAATTGCCACTTTTAACTTTTCCTGCAGCTCTAGCCCGGCGTTCTGAAGACGTTCAAATAGGGAATACATCTTTAGTAAGTGTTTTTCCACGTCACCTGTATCCGAGAGCTTAACGTCGCACAACCGGATTAACAATGATACTTTGGCGTCGTCGTCGATTTTTCGTGGTAAGCTTCGAAGCTGTCCACACCGCTGCCGCAGAAGTACAGTCCTTAATTATCATGTATTGGCTCTGCTCCAAGCACAAGCCTATGGTAGCACAAGCTTTCTTGTCCGCTTTGCTCCACGGCGCCGTTTCAGGTTCCGGCTTTGGTTCTCCTACGACATGCCAAAGATCCTCGTGCACAAGGAACATTTACATTTGAAATTTCCATGTCGCGTAATTTGTGTTGCTGAGCTTCGCTAGCGAAAACTTTCCCGCATCCGCCATTTTACTCCCACCGACAAGTTTCAGTTCAGCCGACGTGAACAACACACACGGCTAGCCAGAAAACCAGGTACTTCGACGACCGACAAACTTTCCGAATTTTCCGATTCAAAACAACACTTTTCCACGTTCCGCCTCTGGGCCCATAACCTGTGGGAAGGATTATGGTCAAACCCGACAATAACAACCGCAGAGGAATAAAACCGCGTGAGAAAAATGAAAAAATAGTTAGCAGGAAAAACACGTCTTTATTCTTGTTATAACAAGCTTCATTTGACACTTCTTGTTGTTTTCTTTTTTTTTCTCTCACCAGCCCTCGTGACTGAACTCGTTTTGTCAGTGTATCAGTGTATGTAGACTGAATATACCGACAGTTTCTGCGTATGCCTTCCAGGAGAAAACACACACTTTTTCTCCACCGGTGAAAAATCTTCAGCTTAGCATCCTGCTATGCGCATCGAACGCCAACATCCGCCTACGATCCAGATCATTTTTTCGTACTTTTTATTTCCTGAGGATGGAAAAATTTGACAATTTAACACTACGAGAACTCGGCAACCGAAATATTTTATAAAACGACATTGAAAACAAAATCACACATTTCGAGAGAGAATCGATTGTATTCACTACAGTTTTATTGTATGATTTCACTATCAGTTTTTTTTAAACTACCTTGAGTAGTTGCACGACAAAAATGCGAGGAAAAACTGTGTGAGAATATATTGGACACGGTGTAAATCTAGGAACACGCGTGGAAGATGACAGGTCTCCGAACAAAGGCCTCCAGGAATTCAAGGCAGAAATTCGCGGTTGAAAAACAACAAAGTCGCTGGAGTTCATCAACTTTCATGTGAGATACTGAAATACAACGATGAACTAAGGCACTGGGTGAGTATCAAAATTTTAAAGGAACAGCGTTTACCGGTGGAATGGATAGAAGGCATCTACAAAAAGAGTGACAAGTAGTATCGCGTCCGTCTTTCTGTCAGAGCAACTGAAATAGATTTTAATATATCTATGACAGTACTTTAGAAGACGTGGCTTTCTTAGGCAAAGATTGATACTTCGTTGCGAAACTTTCCGGTGGAGTGAGTAAGTAAGACAACTACCGCAATGCTTCACGCGACAGACATTTAACAGTTTTTTTGACGTAGACTACGTCTTACGGCAAGGGTAGGGTGTCAAATGAAAATCTAAAATTTTGCGACCGTCACGAAAAACCGTACGTTTTGTACGCGAATAACTCAAATAATCCACGATGGATTTACATGATTTCTTCATCAATCGGTCGGAAATTTTACCGCACTCCAGTTCAATTGTCAAATATAATTCTCAAACAATAGTAAACTATTGAAAATAACGCAAATATAAGGTGATGTCTTATAATGTCATTTTGCAGAGTAAATTTACCAAATTTCCTATCACAGATTTCAAATCGAAGCAAGGAACGTCTTGCATGATCTTCTTCTTCTTTGTGTTAGAGAGAGACTTTAACCAATCATGTCATTCGTCTCTCCATGTACGTCTCGCATGCAACTGAGAACGGCATAGAACGCACACTTAGGGAAATTTTGCCTCAGTCGCTTGGCAGCATTGAAGCTGTGCGGAGGCGGTCGCTGGTAGCTGTTCGCAGGCAGCTGGTCGCAGCTGCTTCATTGCCGGCAGCGGAGCTGGTCGCAGAGGCAGCTGGTGGTCGCGTAGCAGCTGGTGGTAATATGGCAAAGCTCTCCCAAACAGCGATCGTCGCGATGAGGTAAAATGGCGGATTATGGGGGCGCACAATCGCGTCGGTTTGTGCAAGCCACCATCTTACCTAATTTCGGTGATTGTTTCGCCGCTCTTTGAAAACGCTGCTGTTTGGGGGAAAGCGTCCTTGGGGGCGAGCAGCAGTATGTGGAAATCATCTGTCCTTTTGAGGACAATAAATTTTTAAAATAAAAGAGTTGATTAATAAGGCTCGCGATAATGCGTTTTTAATCGCGTTGGTGTGCGTTCCCATAAGCCGCCATGTTATCTCATAGCGGCGATTTTTCCGTCGGCGACGCGGCTGCGGCGGCAAAAAAACGCTGCAGTTTGGTGGAGCCTTTGAAGAACTAATCTTAAGTTTAGTTCGGTGATCGATGGAGGGCGAGCCGTCGGTAAAAAATTTACCCAGCTGGTTAGCGCAATCCATAAATTGATAACCTGTCCTTATGAGGACAACCAATATAATTTAAAGATGTGTTTATACAAGAATTAAACTTTTATTTCGTTCGGTTTGTGCGCCTAATATCATGGTACCGATTCCTTCGCCGCAACTGCAAAAACACCTCCATGGAGGGCGAGCATATAATGGTGCCTCATGGTGATGAGCGAACATCTCCTTCTACACCGATTTGATTCGCAACGACTGACGATCACTAAAGTTTTTTCTCGTCGTCTCCAACGTAGAGACCTCGGAGAGAAACATCGTGAAGCGATGCGATACTGGTCCCCACCTCGCACGGAGAATACATAACATAACAATTAATGTATGTTAACCCATAAATGGTGGTAACCATTAATTATACTGGTGGGGACCAGTATCGCATCGCTTCACGATGTTTCTTTCCGAGGTCTCTACGTTGGAGACGACGAGAAAAAACTTTAGTGATCGTCAGTCGTTGCGAATCAAAACAAACCCAAAAAAGGAGAGAGTTCCTCTCCCATGTGCGCATCAGTAAACAGAGTGCACACAATAGATCGCTAAGAATAAACTATACAAGCCACAGTGGTACATGAGCGTCTTTCCATGCGTCAATTTTTGCCTGTTGAGGTGGCGGACTTGTACCGTCGCTACAACCTACCCCGCAGTGGGATGTTAGGCAAAGATTGACGTCCATGGTTCGAGTACCATTGGATACATGCCCTTTCGCTCAATTTTCAAAAACATCTGTTAATTTTCCTACCTGCCCCACTCTGACGGAACTTTCAACACTTTCTCTTCACATCTTTCATTCTAGCCAAAAACATTGTTGTGCACTCTTGGTCCCTCATGGTGATGAGCGAACATCTCCTTCTACATCATAATCGTTGCTCCTCGCACGGAGAATACATAACATAACAATTAATGTAACTAAAAATGATATCGATACAAATAATGCACTGAACATATTTTAATGTGTGATTATTTTCTCAGGTGTTTATTTTATATTTATAAGAATTTATTATATATTAACCAACCTTTTTTCCTATACTCATTGTAAAGAATAATATTTTATAAAACTCACTCTCTTTCTTCTGCGAGATCTAATATATTTATATATATATATATATTTCGATTTCCTTAACGTTTTAGCCATGACGGACTCACTAATTTACCTGATATTCACATAGAAACATGAATAATAATTTCACATGAAAACCAATGACCATACTTTAGGTACGCATTTAACCTTATATTCCCAACTATGGCCTTATGTATTCATCACATAGTAAAATGTAGAGTATAAAATGGAAAAGTAAGAGTGAGCGGTTGTGTATTTTTCGAAGGGCTTATTCATACCAACACCTATAAAACTAAATGAATATAGTGGGAATTTTAATGTTTTGAAATGAAATGGCCGATTGATCACATGAGAAAGTTATTTAGATGTTATAAAGTAGCTTTATATTACGTATAGTATACCGAATATAGCAGAATGCCCGGAGCGATGAAATAAACAAACTTTACTGAAATTCGTCCGAACAAGAATCCTTAATGAATCCATATCCATCGAAAGTTTTCGACTCAATTATGTAAGTTGGTGACTTTTCATGGTCCAGTACAGCAAACGCCTTGTTAAGCATGTCTTAGCAAACGTATAACTAATTGAATATCGTTTCTAGCTAAATTATTGTATGAGTTATAGTTAAAATTGTAATCGTGCGCTACATAATCAACTGAGTCAAGGGACATGTACCCTATATACTTGTATATAACCTTATAACAACTGCAAGATAATTTTTGTTATTTTCTGTTTGATAAAACTTCCTGAACTTTGAACATTTTTAGAAACGCTTACACATCTGAAAATGTTGCAATTGATTATTGTGTTTCCATAACAATCACTAAACCTGTCGGATATTTTCTGATAACGAATTTTATCGTTATTTGAATTCTAGAGTATTTCAATGTTTATTATTACCCTTGAAATCCAGAATTGCTAAAATTGCATAAATTGCAAATTTTTGATTCCTTGAAGTTGAATTATGCAAAGGCATACTACAACTCAGATTGTATACAAATGATCCGAATGGTATGGTATTTCAATGGTGAATGTTGAAAAGGAGATAAGGTATCAGTCAAACTATATGTTTGTATGTACGTATTATAGAATTTCCTCCGCTGCCTGTCGTTACTGAAATCCCCCAAACGATGCAAAACATTGTTGATGGTTCCGGAGATGGTGAGAATTCCGAGATGCAGGCCATTCAGGCACAGTATGACATACGAATAAACATTTAGTAATGTTAAGCGATTATGATTATAAGAATGAGCAAAACTATCATTAATTTAATAATTTTATATTCCCTAAAAGATCCTCAACTATCTTCTAGGCCTTAAAGATAGTCCATCGTAAAACGTGCAACCGTGACCGTGTCATCATTTAAACCAAAAGGCCCTTTTCAGGGCCACCAAAGAGTTATAAAGAGTGTACAAGAGAATTTTCCCACGCACTGACTTCATAAAACCAAATGGCCCTTTTCAGGGCCACCAAATAATATCTCAAGAGCGTACAATAGAATTTTCTTACATACTGGCTTCAAAACGCTGGTCTCATGTCCCATAAGAGCCCCGCACCTGTCATATTGTGACTTAAACTGCTTCCATCGGTAAGGGTAAGCGACCATCACGAATAATTGAAACATTTTTAACGCTAATAAGAGCCACACAGAATTTCCCTGACATTATAATGCATCACTTGGTTTAACGTAGTCTACGTCAACCGGTCGTGTCTTGTACACAACCCCACTGATTTTTTAAAATTGTTTTTCAGTTGTTACAAACTTTGGTCTGTATACTCTACATATTGAAAGGTATCTTATTTGCCAATAAAATAATTCACTAGGAAGGTCCTTTGCTGGTTAGCATGGTTAGCATGCGCTAGTGAACATTGATATCAGCATGCTGCAAACAAACATTGCTTATTGATTGCAAGCAATTGACTAGCTTCAGTGGAAACATCCTATAAAATAGCAGTTACAAAACAAGACCATGCTGGCAGTAAGTGTGTTTGAAATTCAGCAGAAATCCAGCTTCAATTAGTCGAGTTATTAGTATACGACACTGAAAAAGTCTGCACATTGGAGACGAAAAACGCGTATCTGTCAAGATAAGCAATGACGGTAGTTGGAATTATATGAAAAAAAAAAACTAATCTTTCTTTTCATTTCAAGTTACATCTTCAATTACTTCAGCTGAATCCAATGAATGAACAACAATCGGAGCCTTTTAATGAAATGATCATGCAATAAAAAGATAACTGCCATTCATCTGCATGTGACTAAAACGGAGTAAATAAACGTATTATCAGTGTTACCTAAATTTTGGTTTGTAAATAAGATCGTAGAAAAGTTCAGTGCACCGGGCCTCAGATAGCCTAGTCGGTAAAGGCACGGTATTACAACGCCGGAGTTGGTGGGTTCGATTCCCGATTCAATCGAGTGAAACTTTCGCGTTGGAAGTTTTCTCGACGTTTCTGAGCATAGAGTTATCTTCAAGTTCTTGCATTGGTGATGACATCGAGAGCTCTCGATGAATAACTGTGGAAACGGAAAAAGAACAATTAGAAGTTGTGAGCAAGCAATGAGCTAATTATGAAAGCAATATGCTTGAAGAGCTGATAAAGACGAAGAAGGGGTATGCATTCTAAATAAGATAATGTACAAAAATTACATGTTTTTGCCTTAGTTTAGCAATATCACGCTCAGTTGTATTCACCTTGTTCGGTACCGTTTAACGCGGGCTCATCTGAATAATGAAGAGGAGCTATCATTGAAGTGGTCTGATCTGTCAAGCGGCGAACGTATAACGCATAATGTGAAAAATTATCGCGCCAGTTAATTCGTTCCAGAATTGTTGAATCTGAGGTACATTGTTTTTGCTGACGAGAAATTGTGCTGCATCAAATCTCTTTTGAAGTAAAAAATCGTGGCGCGACTGCCGTGTTTCGTAGCGAAACTGCTTCGAAGCGTGGCTACCATGGCAAAGATTTCCAACTCAATGCTCGTTCAAGACGGCGAATGTAGTTGGAGGAACTAAACGAGATGAGACAGGAGTACCATATTCCGACGATTCGACTGTTTCCGTAGCCGACTCACCAAAACACTACACTTTTTCTGATCAGCTTTAGAAATGCTCAGTAACATTTTCCACCATCGAGATTCTTCCCTTGCTTTCAAAATTTAGGTTAGGCCATGTTGATTGTACGTAATAGCTTTACTTAGTTTATAATCAACAAATTTCCATTAATTATAGGCACTTGAAATAAATTGTAGTGTATTCAATATAAACCCAAACTTTCCTAAATCCACTTGCACCGAAACATGACTTTTACTTTTTTGTGTTCTTATCCTTAATCGTTTCTATACTGATGCACAGATTTCAACGCTGAAATCCCAATGCCGTTGGTTGATTAAAAATTATTCCGGAAAAAGTTTTGTTTTGGACGACGAAAGCTACTTCCCTCTTTCGAAGACGCAGATTCCCGGAAACGATCGATACTATTCAACGGATAGTTCTACTACACCTCCGAACATAAAATATAAGTTTAAACATAAGTTTGAACAGAAAGTGATGCTGTACATTGCCATTTCCGAGAAAGGCATTTCTAAGCCATGGTTCAAGCCTACTGGTTTGGCAATCAATCAAGATGTGTACCAGAACGAATGTTTGAAGAAAATTTTGATCCCGTTTCTACAAAAACATCATGCTGATGGACAATACGTGTTTTGGCCGAATAAAGCGTCATCGCATTACGCCATAAAAACGCAATCGTTCCTGAATACCCATTCGATCCCATTTGTACCCAAAAACCACAACCCGACAAATCTGCCTCAGTGTCGCCCAATCGAAGATTTCTTCGGGGGTTTGAGTTCCTTGGTGTACAAAAATAACTGGAGAGCCACGAATTGCAAACAGTCGATTGGTAGAATCAAGAGATGCATTCGCAAAGTTGACATGGAGGCCGTACAACGCTCCTGTTCCGACATCAAACGGAAGCTTCGTCGAACATCCGATTACGGACCGTTTTCAAATGTTCACTTCTTTTTTAACAATGGACAATGTATCTTTTATTTGAATAAATCAGATCTTCTTCAACTATGTTTGTCTATTTTTGACAGCTTGAGAAAGAAATTCCAAAATTTTAGTTGCCACCCGTTAGATTCAGGAAATAATGCAAAAATAAGCACTGGTGTCTGTTTTCCGGCAAGTTTAATTCAATCGCAACCAATTATGAGCACAAAATCTCAAATCGATCTCACTAAAAATATTCTAAGTCCACGTAAACAAGCTCCCTGAACTGTCAAAACTGCATTGATGACGCCTTCGTGCAATGATCTATTCTCTGCTGTCAAAAGCCCCGGTGTGAAACGAGCGGTCGTGTGGCATTAGAATGTCCCAGATTGTGCAAAGCCGTTCTGAAGTCCCAATGACTTATCGGAAGAGTTGAAAATCTCAGGTGACGAATTGTTGACCTATACCAAAGGCTCAAAGACCATGAAGGTCCCAGGTTTCGATAATATCATGAACCTGGAGCTCAAGCAATTGAGCCCCCAGTTCTACGCTCATCTGGCATTGATTCTCAACCAATGTATGCGACTTAGCTACTTCCCCTCGCGTTGTAAGTCAGCTAAAGTCATACCCATCCAGAAACCTGGGAAAGATCCTTCATGTTCTAAGAGCTATAGGTCCATCAGCCTTCTCTCAGGATTATCTAAGCTGTTTGAGAAAGCGATCCACCGTCGGCTTCTTTCATCTGCCGACGAGCTGAACATCTTGCTCGACGAACAATTTGGCTTGCGACGGGGTCGGTCGACAATTCACCAACTTAATCGAGTCAGTAACATCCTCAGACGGAACAAGTCTGTTTTGAAATCAACTGCCATGGCACTTATTGACATTGAGAAGGCTTTGATAACGTGTGGCAGGATGGCGTGGTGTACAAGCTGCATCGATACAATCTTCCCATATTTCTGGTGAAGATAATTAAAAATTATCTGTCGGACAGGACATTCCGTGTTTTGCTGTTTCCGATACACAGGAGATTTCCGCCGGTGTTCCGCAGGGAAGTATACTAGGTCCACTTCTGTACAACCTATTCACCTCGGACATACCCCCGCTCCCTGAAAATGGATCTCTGTCGTTGTTCGCCGATGATACTGCAGTCATCCACAATGATAGGGTAATAAGAGCGCTTACAGCGAAACTGCAGCGAAACCTCAATGTTCTGTCAGAATATTTCACCAAATGGAAGATCTGTATCAATGCGGCGAAGACCCAGGTCATCCTGTTTCCACGCTCCAACTCTCCCAGACTTGTTCCACCTGAGGATTGTAAAATAAGCCTAAACAACACAACAGTGGAATGGGCCAAATCAGCTATCTATCTTGGTGTTACCATAGACAGCAAGCTTATTTTCAGAGAGCAGGTTGACAAAACGGTCACAAAGTGTAACGTTCTGTTGAAGCTATTGTACCCATTGATCAACAGAAGGTCTACTTTATCCCTGAAAAACAAGTTTGCTGTCTACAAGCAAATCATACTTCCAGTCATCGAGTACGGCATGCCAATCTGGGAGAGCTGCACAAAAACACATCACCTGAAGCCTCAGCGTATTCAAAATAAGTTCCTCAGGCTGATCCTGAACACCCCTCCGAGGACAAGAATAACTGAGGTCCACCGTCTGGTCGAGATAAAAATGCTCGACGATCGCTTTAGTGTGTCTATCAATCGGTACAGGGCACGCTGCCTGGCATCGGATCACCAGATCATTTGGAATCTGGTTCCCCACCCCTAGGTTTTTCCAATTGTAGTTTTAGTTGCAGATTAGGTAGGTTCTCAAATTTTAAAACTAACAATGCCCCAAGGGCTGAACGGAAAATTTCATGTAAATCATAATCATTTTAAACATAACAAACACAAAAAATTAAACAAAGCTGAAGAGCCCAATGGGCTAAAACACTTAAAATGTAAAAATTAGTATGTAAGACAAATTAATGGAAATATAAAACATGTTAAGTAAAAGACCCATTGGAGATTATTTAAATTATTTAAATTAAACACGTAGCGAACTGCACTGTTTTGTAATACTCGAACACTGTTTTACAAATGTCTCTTTATCAATAAGCATTGAAATATGCACTATTTCTGCATCATACTTGCATTTACGATTCTTCTTGCTGTTAAAAAAATGGACCTTTTTTCGGATGGTGATAAAAAAAAGGTAATTGCTTTTGATAAATTTCCCATGGAAGGTAATTATTTAAAATTCCTTGCAAAAATGTCTACGCCATGGTGGACGAAAACATGCGTGTAGGCATGTTTTTGAATTCTTTCTTTGTTTTATTTATCAATTTCTCCTCAGTTTTCGCCACAAAAGTGTTGGAGTAGATCTAACGCTTCAGCTTGGCCCAGAAAACCTCGATGGGACGCAGCTGGTGGACGTTGGGCGGGTTTGCCGACTTGGGTACCACATCGATATTCAGCCGCTCCATCTCCTCCAACGATCGCTTCGAGTAGTGAGCCGACGCCAGATCCGGCCAGAACACCGCGTCTTCGTCCTTATGGTATTTCTTCAACGACGCAACTTCCGGCAGGAATTTCGTACTATAAATTTCTTCGTCCACGGCCAGTCCGGAGCGAAAGAAGAGCGGCTTTGACATCTCCTTCTCGCGGATTGTCAGCCACAGCAGCACCTTCTAGGGGAACTTGGTGTGTGAAATGAACTTCACCACAGAGCTCACTTCCTTCGTGGGGGAAGTGAAATACGAAGTGCCCTGCCAGTCGTTTCCATCCAGGGTGAGATAGCACTCGTCGTCCATCAATACCGCCACGTCGCGATTCGCCGGGAAAATCGAGTTGACCATCTTATTCAGCCGCTGCTGCTGCGTCACTGCCTGCAGCTCCGAAACCAGTGGACGCGACCTTCGCCTCCTGATAGGTATGTTCATGTTCGCCAGGTACTTTTTCACTGTTTGGCCGGTTGAACTCCCGGTGAAGCGCACGCAGCGATGTAGCCACTTTTCCCTCGGTCTTCCTCTTTAGCATCCTTTGGAGCTTCTTGTCGCTCAGGGTCGTTGGCTGTCCGGAACCGGAATTTCTTTCGATGGTCTGATTGTTGAATAATAGTGCCAAGATGTCTACAAAGTTCCGCGCAATGTCCGTTTTCGACGCCGTCGGGATGCCGTTCTTTTAACGCGCACACGTCTGAACGGAGTTACTTCACTGTTTTTGCCATCACGGGGAGAGTTTAACTGATAGAGCTGTCAAACTTTGTCTGCTGACTCATGAGTTACTATGATTGATGCTGCATAGGTAGTTTCGTCAGTGCTGGTAAAAGTAAACTCATGGAAAATCGGCAATTATTGTCCATTTTTTTTAAATGCAAACGTTACATTGTCAGTCTGAACACCGACATGAATGACAAAAGAAAATGTCTCAATATTTCTGTTAAAATCATATTACTGACATCTATCTTCGTATTCGCTGAGAACATTTATTGAAGCCACGAACACGCTTAGGAACTTGATAAGAAGGTTAATGTCTGAGCGATTCTAGACACATTTATTTGATCTAGACAATATAATTCTATATCGGTTTTGACAGATGGGATCGCTGCACATGGATTCTTGATCAATAGTGAAGAATGAGTTTCATGTCGGTTTGTCGGTGGTCTAAATGCATAGCTGTTGTTTAATAGCATACGCAAAGCTACCGCAATGTTAGCTGTCTGATATCTGCATTTTTTATGCTTGATATATTATTTAAGTAACGCACTTAAAATGCTTAGTTAAAGTTGTTTACTCATGAATTCGGTCGCATTATAACACATTTCCAACTTACCCCTGCGACACCTTAACTTCGAGCGCTAATACCATAGACTAACTCTAAGACCAGTAGGTCCCATACAAAAACGATTTGTTCTGCAGTCAGTACTAGAACATCGTCCCAAGCTCGTCACCAAGCTCGAATAATCGCAGCGGAATAATGAACTCACGATGTAACACAGTCTCAAATACTCTGTCATAGATAACACAGCAAATCAAAACAAATGCGCAAATATGTATAATTAAGGTGCTGGCTTCAAGGTGGATATTGCTGACCAGAAGTTTCTACTTGATTCAGTGCGTATTCAGTTTCAGATCGCTACGACACGATAAGGTGACTTCGAGCGCTAATACTTTTGCGGAGCTTTCGACTTTCTATTTGTTTGCAGGGTTTTCGATTTGTTCACCGAAATCCATCGGTTACGCTTTTTTTCAGATAATTTCGGAGGGCATTTCCGTGGACCAAATGAGTTGAAATTATAGGGAAATTTGATTTATGAAGCATACTCAATCTTAAAGAGTTTTCAGCTTCGGAAAATGTCTAAACCGGTCCAGAATTCGAGTTACCTCCAGGATAGTATTTGCTGTTGCTGCGTCTCAAACCGATTCAACTTAGAAAGACTCGATTATCTCGGTCTTATCAGTGCCACTCCTGCGACACGCACGCTCATCTCTATAAACAGCATTCGAGTTATGCACGCAAAAGCTATTTGAGCCACAAGTCGGATGTTTGCTGATCTTTCGTCTATCTTTTAGGTGGTCTCGATATACGAAACACTTTATTGTTCCATTTAATAAAACAAAAAATTAAGATAACCAAATTGCTGTGTACACAAGATCTACCAAGTTGCAATTTATCTGGGAGTTCATGAGTTTGTCCTTTCATTTCAATGTTAGTCGTGTACGCGTGCGTTTCGTGGAATAACAATGAAGTATTTAATTACGAACTGCGTGCTACTTTTGGTTGTTAATGTATGGCTGTGCCAAGGTCTTACATTTGGTAATTTATGATTACTGCAGAAATCTTGGAGGCAGTGAACTAAGTGTTTTGCTTTTTGTCGATAGATGAAAAACTTTACTTGCATCAACAACGGAGGTTGCCATATATTTTCGAAATTTTACGGAAGTACTCATTTTGGCCTCCGACAACAACGGTCGTAGATCCCATTCAGTACGACCCCAGAGATGCGCCAAGACCTTTAATTGTGGGTGGAGACACAACAACCATACAATCGTATCCCTACCAGTTGTCGTTAAGGAATGGTGGTGTTCACATATGTGGAGCTTCAATTATTTCGGACAAATGGGCTCTGTCAGCCGCTCATTGCCTGGACGATGGAAGTGCACCTTCGTGGGTATGATTTTCGGCTTCAGAGATACGAGGATACGCTAATGTAATTACTGTTTTATTTAATTTAGATAACGTTTCGTGGTGGCAGTCCACATAGGTTAGTGGGTGGATATATCTTTCATGCAGTGCAGTATGTTTTGCATGATAAGTACGATTCAAAGACGTTCAATTGCGATGTTGCAGTTATTAAAATTGCTGAGAACTTTTTTGTTGATTTTCTACAAGCAATTCCGTTGACGGATAACCGTATTACAGTGAGCTGCCCGGATAATCTGGCAACGGTGGTTGGATGGGGAACAGCTGCATACGATTATGTCCCGTTGATACTTCAAGAGCTGAAAGTTTTGGTTCAACCGAGTGATGTGTGCAACAAAATATGGATTGAACAAGTAACGCCAAGGTAAGAGGTGATATGCATTTTTCATTTAAGATTATCATAATCACAGACAGACGTTCAAGCAAGATCAAAATTAATCTATAACTTTGTGTAAATTTTCAAATCGCTAGCAATAGCTAGCGTTAGTAATCGCTTCTTCACTAACGCTACGTAGTTCATTTAGTCGAGGTGCCCACTGATGTGGTAAAGTAGCGGCATCTGCTAGCATGTCAAAATATCACTCCGTCGTACACCACATGCCACCTGATATTAACACCATAATTGATCATCAAATCAAGCTGAACAATGCATTAGGTCCTAAGTAACATTGAGAGATTCTCTTCGTTGACTTTCTCTTTGGTTAATAGCTTGTCTATTAAACGATTTGCTGATGTTTTCGACGTATTGGAACCCTAATCACACTTTATACTACACACTCAGATTATTTTACAGAAATCTGTAAAGTTTTACCGAATTCTAACAGCTGAACGTTCGGTAATCCGATTTTACGGATTTCTGTAAAATTTTACCGAAATCCGTTAAATCGCATTACCGAACGTTCAGCTGTTGAGAATTCGGTAAAACTTTACAGATTTCTGTAAAATAATCTAAGTGTGTACGGTACATATATCAATCATTCCAGCTCAATCACGAGAAAACCACGCAATGTTAGTATATAGCACACGTATCTCGTGGTGTACACACTTAGATTTTTTTACAAAATCTGTAAAGTTTTACCGAATTCTCAACAGCTGAACGTTCGGTAATCCGATTTTACGGATTTCGGTGAAATTATACAGATATCTTTAAAAAATTTACCGGATTTCGGTAAAATTTTACCCAAATCCGAAAAATCGTATTACCGAACGTTCTGCTGTTGAGAATTCGATAAAACTTTACAAATTCCTGTAAAATAATCTGAGTGTGTACCTTGCCACATAACTAATTTAATCTGATCTGACACCAACACAGCCAGTTTATGAAAGTATTCTGGGAAATTATGGACGTTCTGTCATCATTTTTCTTGTTTATTTGATGTATGTTTCATATAATGGTTGTGTGACTTTTACCAAAACACTCAGGCCAACTGGGCTGCATTTACGGGGAACGATAAATCATGGACCATCGGGCATGTTTGAAGTGAAGATTAAAACACGGTGCTACAGATTGCAGTTGATAGAATGTGTACATCTCTTACCGCCATTACTTACATTCTGGAAAACAGATCATCGTTATCGGAAGATAACAGTAACCACAATTCTTAGCCACGGAACAAATGAATTAACTTATCACACAGCTGCTTCTCTGCTCTGTTCCAACTGAAGTACATTCACAAGACTGCGCTGAATTTGCATGCCAGCAAATTCATTCTCAAACCTTCTGGGCAAATAATTTTTATTTTCATCGTTGACAAATTCTCGAGACTTCCTTCTTCACGTCACATCATACGTATGTACCCTCGAAAAGCAAGAACTTCGATATCCCACGCACATCTTTTTAATATTATGCATTTGATGCACTTTATTATTTTACTAAAAGAATTCTTAAACGGGATAACTAAAACACTTCTTTTAATCTAAAACCATGGAAAACAAAAAAATTACAGCGAAGCGAAAATACGTCAACGCGTAGTCGGGGCCTACTTTTCTCTCGACTTTGGATCAAGAGCAATACATTTTGAGCATATGCATCTAGGACAGGACCTGCCAGCTCAGAGAGAGATGACCTCTTATAAATTTATGATTGCTATGATACGGAGGTCGCTCCAATGTTACCAGATAAGTTTAGACAGTAATCCCATTGAAAATAAAGTAATTAAAAAAAATTCTTTTGTCGTTCGGGAAATGAAGTTGCATCAAACTAAACGTTAATTGATAAAGTTTCATTGAATTTCATTGATGCTTACGCTGCAATCTGCTGAGGGGAGAAAGCTTGAGCAAGAGAATGTCTTCCTCACTTGCGTTCCTAATGCAGGCCTTCACCCACTCTCGGCGAACGATCTCTCGGGAACCGATGGAAATGGAGACCCGGATGTGACAAGTCAATGCGACCACAATTTATCGCTTTGCACTTTATTTCGAACAGATTTAAAATAAACCACTGTAAAAGTGTACTTTTATTTCCGCATTTGTTCTAGTTGTTACAAACAAAAGAGGTGAAAAAGCAGTGACTACTAGCAACACCGCCAAACCAACAACAAACTGCCTGCTTGTAACATAACTCGACGGAGGCGGTTGTCAAAGCGACCAATAAAAAACGGTCTTTTTTGACAGGTAAATGGTCTTGCTTTTGCACTAACAGCTGGCAGGTCCTGTCCTAGATCACCCTGTATGTCTGTCATAGGTAAAGAAAGTTCTCAATTGGGAGCTGTGGGCGTTTAAAAGAAATTAATTTTATTGCACTCTGTTTTAATCGAAGTTGATCGATTTTCAATAACCTTTATTTATTTTCCCCCTCTTCTTCTAATTACAGCATGCTGTGTGCCGGTGGCGTACTTGGTCAGGATACTTGTAATGGTGACAGTGGAGGACCACTTATTTGTGATGGCTACCAGATGGGAATCGTGTCTTGGGGATCCAAAAGCTGCGCTATTGCAATGCCTGCAGTATTTACGAAGGTATCCGAACCAGAAATACGTAACTTCATTCGGAACCAAACGGGTGTATGAGATAGTATTAACAGCGACAAACTGACATGAAATTCAAATTCAATTTTTGATCGAGAATCTATGAAAGTTGCAAGTTCATATTTGCAAAGACACCTAACCTTTCAAATACTATAAATATTATTTGTCGAAGTAGATCAACTAACCAACTCTGAAATTTTATACGAGCGTAGATTACTTAGCTTAACGTTTTGAGCGGACATTAGGACAGAATTAGGACATTAGAATTTCCGTTATTGTTTTTTTATTCATGTCTTTTTGTCGGTAGTAAAATACTGTATCTCGGTTAATAAAAATGGTTATTCAACCTAACTCACACAGGTTCAATGTTTCTCAAGGTACAGATGTCAAATAAAAGTGTTAGAAAAACTCACAAAAATTTTGGATGGAAATTACAATTAAGTGCTATTATTATAAGTAGTTCAATATTTCACTTCAAAATGACCTACTTTTGCTCCCATACAAATCTCCGTATAAACAGGATTAATATATGTTTTTCCCTGTCCGGGTCCTCAAAAACGGGTAACAAATGATTCAAATTGTCTTCTTATTTTTATTTATTTTAGTTTTATTCCAATATGAATACAGAAATAGCCACACCCCCAGTTACAAAATTATTTTGCTTTGTGGCCGTTGTCTGATTTTATAACTGAGCTCCACCCCTCTTCAGAATTTTGCTTTGTACTGTATTTTCGTGCCCCTCTTCATTTAGTGTTGATATCAACACTAGTATATAGCACGCGAGATGAACCGAAATGATTTCAGTTTTCATAGAGCTCTCAACTGGTGGTTCGGACAGGCCATTGTCCACCCGTCACAGCCCGCCCGGTTGTGATTCGGGAGACAGAGTCTTGCAGGACCGGCTAATCGGACAGTTATCGCTGTCCATGTCTACCCAATGCAATGATAAAATTTTGGGCCACTGAAAGCTGGCCATACGTCCCTTATGAAATCATTTCAGTTCATCTTGCGTGCTGTATACTAGTGTTGAACAGCATGCCCTAGAAAGATGAGGATCACGAAAGTGCAGTATCGTCTGATATAGCTACGAAATGCAGCGTCCTTGCAATCGGCTTAATGTGTTTCGAGGGACTGTAGCTTGGTCCGGTTCACAGTAGTCCGTGATCGAAAATAGCGTTTACGAGCTTTTCGCACAATGTTACGGGGATGCTGTAACTCAGAAGTCCACCGCGGTTGTTTAAACGAATAATCTACGTGGAACATATTCCTCCATAATGTAAAGGGTGCACGGGGTGCTTCGGCATGAAATGTACCTCCTTAGCCTTGTACCACTCCAAAACCTCTTTCGAGTAATGACACGAGGCTAAATCCGGCCAGAAAATCGTAGGACCATCGTGTGACCTCAGAAGAGGAAGTAGCCGCTTTTGGAGGCATTCCTTTAAGTACCCTGCCCATTGACCGTTCTAGTTGTCACAAATGGGTTGCTCCGCTTTCCACACGAGCAAATTGCTTGCTCAAATCATATATATATATATATATATATATATATATATATATATATATATATATATATATATATATATATATATATATATATATATATATATATATATATATATATATATATATATATATATATATATATATATATATATATATTAGGCTGATGCAAATTTCGAAATTTTTGCTCCCTAAGCTTAATCGACGCCAATTTGGGTCCTGATAGTCCCCAAAAATTTGAACACATTTGGTTTTAATTTGGCTTTGCACACGCTATTCAAAGTTTGTATGGGAATTAGTATGAAGAATCTCAAACTTACATTTCAGATCCCTAACATCTTGACATTATGTCCTTAAACCAAATCTAATATAGATTCATATAGTGTAAGTTGTCAACTATCAAAATGCCGAAGATACCTGACATGTAAATTTTATACAAAAATAGTTATTCAATAAAACATAAAATACAAACTTTAGGTATGATGTTTTATTCTTATTTTTGCTACACTGTCTGACGGAAAACTCACCTAGCATGGCCAAGGAAAATTTGTTTATTAAAGGTGTCAAATGGAGAACAAAATGGACTGCGATATTCCCAAGTCCCTTCGCTCCCATCGCGAAATATTTTTAGTTGGATCTGTGAAAGCGGATTTTGTTCCAACTAGGATTCCGAGTAACAAAGAGGTGCTTCAGGTGTTCTTCCATCATCGGAAAATGCTTAAGCTTTCCGTCAGCGAAAGTTTAAATGCAACGGTGAACAAAATAATGTGTCTCGATGTTTGTTTGTTAAAAAGAAAAGACCATATTAAGAAGGAGATTACTCGACTGTATGGTCACTGGCGAGGTAATCTTTTTGGTTCCTTATTTTTCTAATAATTTGCTTAATTTATGAATTTATTTTTAGATCTAGATTCCAACAAGAAGCGAAAAACAGAATTAGGTCGGCAGCAAAAGTTCAGGAATTGCCTGCCAAAACTTTTAGATTGTATGTTGAAGAGTTACAAAGAACACGTAACGGTATGTCGTAGCATTTACTTTTTAGAGGGTATGTTCAATTTTCTATATGGATAATATATATTTGTAAATAATTTAGGCATCACATAGTGAAATTCACGTAAACAACCGCGAAAAGGTAGCAGATGACGTCCTTCCTTCCTTCCCTTCTTACGGCGATCGCTCGCACAAGAAAATAAATATCATTACCTCGAACGTAACGGCCGCATTGGACAGGACAGGGATAACAGACCGTAGTGCCGAAATCGTATTCGATGCTTTACTCAAGGATAAGCATTTAGATTCTTCGAAATATTGTTCCTACAGTTCCATAAGAAGACACCGCATGAAAAATCGTGAGAAGCTGGCCGAAGAGGTTTGTTATCCCACTTTTTCTATTTATGTATTATTAATTAAAAAAAAAATTCTTTCGTAATAGATTCGTGCCCACTTTGACCCTGATGTTCCACTCACTGTTCATTGGGATGGGAAGCTCCTTCCAGATCAGAATGGGAAGAGAGTTGATCGGCTTCCTATCGTGGTGACAGGTGAAAACGTATCCAAGATCTTGGCAGTTCCATCCCTCCCAAAAGGTACAGCGAGCGTTGAAGCTAATTCTATTAAGGAAACGCTAGAGGAGTGGGGCATTTCGGATCGTGTGTCAGCCATGTGTTTTGACACGACGGCCGTCAATTCTGGACGACACATGGGTGTCATCACTCAGCTGCCAGCAATGATTGGGAAGGACATGTTAGCTCTAGCTTGTCGCCATCACGTAGCGGAAATCGTCCTCAAGCATGTTTTTGAGGCTGTTGGAGAAGACACTAAATCAGGCATGCTGGATGAGTTCAAAGAATTCCGCAGAAAAATGAACGACGGTCTGATCAACACCAGCCGGTTCAGAACAGCCATGAGATATGCCGCTATACGTCGTCTGATCGAACCATGGAGGGACTCCGTTATTGCGTTTTCTCTGGATCAACTGTCAAACCGGCAGCCTCGAGGTGATTACAAGGAGCTTTTAGAACTGGTGGTGATGTTCTTAGGCGCAACTCCTCCTAAAGGGCATATATTTAGGAAGGCTGGTGCAATAAGCCGTGCGCGATGGATGGCGCGTGCCATTTATGTGCTCAAGATATGGATGCTTGGAGATCAGTTGAAAGAGGTAGATACCGTAATGATGAAGCATTATAAAACGGTGTGCCTTTTTATCACCCAATGTTACGTTAAGTTTTGGTTCCGCTTATCTATTGCTGCTGCTGCTCCAAGAGTCGATTTGGAATTTATCAAATCCATCTATCATTTTCACGACAAAAATACGTTCAGATTGCTATTAATGCCATGTCGAACCATCTGTGGTACTTTACAGAAACAACAGCAGCATTATCGTTTTTTGACAATGACGTCAATGTAGAGGAAAAAATGAAAATGATACAAGCATTACAAAAATCGAGAACCTCTATTGAAGATGCAAACGAAGAAACCAAATTCAAAATAGCAAAGAAGCCAACAAAAATATCTGCCACTTCGTCAATAAGTGATTTCATTACGGAAGGATCGATTGACTTTTTGCCATTATGAATATTGGAACTGATTTCCTGTCTAAGCATCCTGAAGAATGGCTAGATATCAACGAGTACATTTGTGCCCAGAAACGAGTTCAAGCGTTGCAAGTTGTCAACGATATTGCAGAGAGCGGTTAAAATGACAACCGATTTTAATGGGAAATTGACCAAGGACCTCGATCAAGAGCAGTTTTTACTACAGGTTGTGGAATATCATCGTTTGATCAATAAATAAATTTAAAAATAAATAATGTTCATCTAAGACTGTTAAATTCAACCATGTGTTTTCTTCAATTTCTATGAGCTAGATTAACAAGAAAATAAAAGAGGGATTACGCAAGGGTCTACCCTAGTACCACAGTTGTTGCCATTTAGTTGCGATAACATTAATATGACTTACTAAGTCATAATCAAGTTACTACAACTAATTATGATCGTAGAGTGCTACTTGGGTATTCTACAACTCAAGCCGAGCCAATTTCATTCGACTCGACTGTTGTCGAAATACGTGAAGCGAACTCAACACCTACTGTCGACAGTATGTATGGGAGCCGACAATTACTTCAGACGAGTCGAATTACTCGGCTCGACTCGTATAATAGACCCATATTGACGGAATCCTTAATATGATACACCGCGTGGCTGTTATAATGATCCCAAACGCTAGCACAAAATTCCACGCGGCTTAACCTTTATGAAATGAACGACCGAATCTCAGGATGCGTGGCAATGTTGCCAAAAATAAGAATAAAACATCATACCTAAAGTTTGTATTTTATGTTTTATTGAATAACTATTTTTGTATAAAATTTACATGTCAGGTATCTTCGGCATTTTGATAGTTGACAACTTACACTATATGAATCTATATTAGATTTGGTTTAAGGACATAATATCAAGATGTTAGGGATCTGGAAATGTAAGTTTGAGATTCTTCATACTAATTCCCATACAAACTTTGAATAGCGTGTGCAAAGCCAAATTAAAACCAAATGCGTTCAAATTTTTTGGGGACTATCAGGACCCAAATTGGCGTCGATTAAGCTTAGGGGAGCAAAAATTTCGAAATTTGCATCAGCCTAATGTGTATACCATATTTAAATATATATATATATATATATATATATATATATATATATATATATATATATATATATATATATATATATATATATATATATATATATATATATATATATATATATATATATATATATATATATATATATATATATATATATATATATATATATATATATATATATATATATATATATATATATATATATATATATATATATATATATATATATATATATATATATATATATATATATATATATATATATTTTGGCAACCTTGACATCTTCTTTTTACATACGTTTTATCATCCAATGTGGTTTCGTCAACATCTGGGTGTAGAGCTTCCGTGAATCGAGTTTTACCCATCGTATTTTGCCGTTCATCCCGATTAGAAGGCGCCTTGCATTTTTGTACGTTTTTTCGCATCTTGCACGAAAGTTTCGGTTAGATTCAGTTTCATTGCCACATCTCGAACTGAACTGTTGGGATTCCTCTTGAAAGCTAGAACTACCCGCTTGTGATCTTACAACACTATGCGGAGATCCATTTTTGCCACTTTTTTCATTCCGATTGATGGTCAAACATTCGTGGAGACCGATTTAAAACACGAGACACCAGCAGAATGTACCGTTCCCAGCTTCCTGCTGATGGCACGATGAGAAAGATCCGAATTTTCGAGTGCGGTACGTGCGCAAAATTTCTTTGCGCCGCTTCTGTTCTTCCGAGTACATCTTAGCAACGATCGCACATCTGCTAGTGAAACTCACACAGCGTAAACAAACACACATTGAACTAACTCCACCCAAAATTTCAATAGACAATACCCGACGGGTAAAAGTTACAGCTATTTAAATGTGGGTGCAAATTGATTCCGTACAACTTTTAATACAATTTCTCATTAAAAATACGTACCGTTTCATCCGTATTTTTTGCACGAAACACTTCAATCCAATCGTTGTCCATGATAGCGTTAAGGCTGTTAACGGAAGCAGAACGGCAACGGCAGCGGAAGAGCCCAATCTGACTAAACCTGCTTGCCAGATAGAAAACCGATTACATCCAGGTTGATTTTAAATGCACATAGGTCGACGTCTTTTGTGACAACTGTCAAACTTGCTGTTTCCATTCCGTTTCCGTTCATATTACCCTACGGGCCTTTATTCACTTCTGGAAAGCAACGACGTCTAAAATCGAAATCATCACGGATGCTCGAGGTGCCTTATGCAGGTTGTATCTGCAAGCTGTTGATCACTTCATCATAGGACCTTGAGAGTAGATTGTAATCTCTAACGATGACAATACCATCAGAACTGGCAGCCCTTCTCACCGGATTTGCTGGACTGCTGCAGAATGCGCTGAGTACAATTCCGGAAACGAGTTGGATCCAAGATAAATTCCGCACACAAAGCACGCCTTCTTGTTTAGTTTTAAACGTACAGCTATTTGCTTCATATTACCAACAATCAATATGTAACTAGCGATTTGAAATTGGTTCACTGTTGTATAACCCCTTGGTCCGAATTACACCTTGAAGCCAGCACCTTGTTAGTACATGTTTGCGCCTTTGTTTTGATTTGCTGTGTTATTTCCGGCAGAGTATTTGAGAGTGTGTTCATGTGAGTTCATTATAAGGGGTGCATTATTGAGCTTGGGACCGAGCTTGGGACGATGTTCTAGTACTGACTGAGCCAAGAAAAAAATCGTTTTTGTATGGGACCTACTGGTCTTAGAGTTAGTCTATGGTTAGTCTATGGTACCGATATGCTAGTACTGACTGAGCAAAGAAAAAAAATCCTATTTGTTCGGGACCTACTGGTGTTAGAATAAGTATATTTTGATAACATACCGTTAAATGTTGCTGGTTGCCTTCATCTCGGGTGTTCCGGGAAACGTCAAGGTATAGGTGAGGCATGCACTCATCGTTATTGATCCATAATGAAGGCCGTCTCTGCATTTGCTTGGAATATTCGGGTTGTTGCATCCTGTATCGGGTATTGTTAGGAAGGCTGTCTTCCAAAACCTTTCTAAGAATGCACCTAGCACATCAAACTCTCTGGACGAGAGTTCACACTGCGCCCAGTGTAATCCTGCATCCCTACTTTGTATGGTTCAAAGTTCAAAAACCGCCCACATCCTTTCCTTTCAGAACGAACTTCACACGTTTCAAATTAGTAAAGCCTAACCGTTGGTGTGATACTTATGGCTGGCTCATGAAGTGATATGTTGCGGATGCGTCTGCGTGAATTTTAGCAGTTTTCCCATGGGTTTTCTGTCAAATTAACATCAACGCATCCGCAACCTACGTATCGATTGATGGGTGACTCTTCACTCTGTAACCCATCAGAAGTTTCGAGGGATATGAATTGTAGGTTCCCCTAAACAGTCAGTTCCACGACGCAGTTGTGATGTCCTTTTCGGAATCGGTTCAAATTTCGTTCGTCGTTCTTACGATTCCTCTTAGAGGACCTGAAAAACGTAACAGTTGGAATAGTTACTCAAGTTTTTCGTACAGCCTCGATCAGTTGCTTGAAGTTCGTGCAAATTTCAAGTCATATTTCATCCAACACGCTACAGCAAATCTCATTCTTCAGTTCTTCAAATATTTAAGATACGTCGACATACCTTGAAACCATAGCATTCTGTGAATCGCGCTCCATCGTTTTCCAGCAAGCGTTACACCCAGAACCAATTAGTGTTGCTTGAAACCTTCGCACATGTGGTACTACCCACACAGATAAAAATAAACACTGAATTTTCCGCGTTATCTAATGCACATAAAGGGAATGCTAGATTTGGCAGAGATTAATGGGATATTTCATGTAAATTTAAGCCAGATAACGCTGGAGTCTAGCCTCTTGTTAGAAAGACTTCAAACATTGTTGTATGGCACATGAAAAATTGCAAACAATTTCGTTGCTTACGCCTCCTATGGCTTGAAATTAAACGAAGGGAAATTTTACACGCTTGTTAAAATTAATTGTTTTTTTCTGTGCATGTTCGGACACTTAAGACAAAGCTGAGCCGAGCAGAATCTGCTGAACTTGACTTCGTAGTTCTCACACTCAGCATAATTAGAATCGCAACCTGATAGCTTATGATGATCCTTTAACTGTTGAATAGTACAATCACTAACAAACGGATGGCGCCACCGGAATCGATTGACAAGACTTTTATGTCTCACCTTAGCAGCGTTGTTTACTTCAGACTTTGGGTGAAGCAGGCAGTTCAACTGGCAATGAATGATTCTTTGGATGCGATTATGGTCAACAGGATAATGTTTTCAGTTGAAAATCAAGGCAATCTGATGGAAGGAATAAAAAAAATCAGTGGGGTTGTGTACAAGACACGACCGGTTGACGTAGACTACGTTAAACCAAGTGATGCATTATAATGTCAGGGAAATTCTGTGTGGCTATTATTAGCGTTAAAAATGTTTCAATTATTCGTGCCGGTCGCTTACCCTTACCGATAGAAGCAGTTTAAGTCACAATATGACGGGTGCGGCTCTTATGGGACATTAGACCAGCGTTTTGAAGCCAGTATGTAAGAAAATTCTATTGTACGCTCTTGAGATATTATTTGGTGGCCCTGAAAAGGGCCGTTTGGTTTTATGAAGTCAGTGCGTGGGAAAATTCTCTTGTACACTCTTTATAACTCTTTGGTGGCCCTGAAAAGGGCCTTTTGGTTTAAATGATGACACGGTCACGGTTGCACGTTTTACGATGGACTATCTTTAAGGCCTAGAAGATAGTTGAGGATCTGTTAGGGAATATAAAATTATTAAATTAATGATAGTTTTGCTCATTCTTATAATCATAATCGCTTAACATTACTAAATGTTTATTCGTATGTCATACTGTGCCTGAATGGCCTGCATCTCGGAATTCTCACCATCGCCGGAACCATCAACAATGTTTTGCATCGTTTGGGGATTTCAGTAACGACAGGCAGCGGAGAAATTCTATAATACGTACATACAAACATATATTTTGACTGATACCTTATCTCCTTTTCAACATTCACCATTTAAATACCATACCATTCGGATCATTTGTATACAATCTGAGTTGTAGTATGCCTTTGCATAATTCAACTTCAAAGAATCAAAAATTTGCAATTTATGCAATTTTAGCAATTCTGGATTTCAAGGGTAATAATAAACATTGAAATACTCTAGAATTCAAATAACGATAAAATTCGTTATCAGAAAATATCCGACAGGTTTAGTGATTGTTATGAAAACACAATAATCAATTGCAACATTTTCAGATGTGTAAGCGTCTCTAAAAATGTTCAAAGTTCAGGAAGTTTTATCAAACAGAAAATAACAAAAATTATCTTGCAGTTGTTGTAAGGTTATATACAAGTATGTAGGGTACGTGTCCCTTGACTCAGTTGATTATGTAGCGCACGATTACAATTTTAACTATAACTCATGCAATAATTTAGCTAGAAACGATATTCAATTAGTTATACGTTTGCTAAGGCATGCTTAACCAAGGCGTTTGCTGTACTGGACCATGAAAGTCACCAACTTACATAATTGGGTCGAAAACTTTCGATGGATATGGATTCATTAAGGATTCTTGTTCGGACGAATTTCAGTAAGAGTTTGTTTATTTCATCGCTCCGGGCATTCTGCTATATTCGGTATACTATACGTAATCCTCAAGCTACTTCTCTAACATCTAAATAACTTTCTCGTAACATGATCAATCCGGCCATTTCATTTCAAAACATTAAAATTCCCACTATATTCATTTTAGTTTTATACGGTGTTGGTATGAATAAGCCCTTCGAAAAATACACTGACGCGCTCACTCTTACTTTTCCATTTATATTCTACATTTTACTATGTGATGAATGCATGAGGCTCGAATGGTTGGGAATATAAAGGTTAAATGCGTACCTAAAGTATGGTCATTGGTTTTTCATGTGAAATTATTATTCATGTTTCTATGTGAGATATCAGGTAAATTAGTGAGTCCGTCATGGCCACTGAAACGTTAAGGAAATCGAAATATATATATAAATATATTAGATCTCGCAGAAGAAAGAGAGTGAGTTTTATAAAATATTGATACTTCACAATGAGTATAGGAAAAAAGGTTGGTTGATATATAATAAATTCTTATAAATATAAAATAAACACCTGAGAAAATAATCACACGATTAAAATATGTTCAGTGCATTATTTGTTATCGATATCATTTTTAGTTACATTAATTGTTATGTTATGTATTCTCCGTGCGAGGAGTAACGATTATGATGTAGAAGGAGATGTTCGCTCATCACCATGAGGCACCAAGAGTGAACAACAATGTTTTTGGCTAGAATGAAAGATGTGAAGAGAAAGTGTTGAAAGTTCCGTCAGAGTGCGGCAGGTAGGAAAATTAACAGATGTTTTTGAAAATTGAGCGAAAGGGCATGTATCCAATGGTACTCGAACCATGGACGTCAATCTTTGCCTAACATCCCACTGCGGGGTGGGTTGTAGCGACGGTACAAGTCCGCCACTTCAACAGGCAAAAATATGACGCATGGAAAGACAGCTCATGTACCACTGTGGCTTGTATAGTTTATTCTTAGCGATCTATTGTGTGCACTCTGTTTACTGAGTGCGCACATGGGAGAAGAACTCTCTCCTTTTTTGGGTTTTGTTTTTGATTCGCAACGACTGACGATCACTAAAGTTTTCTTCTCGTCGTCTCCAGCGTAGAGACCTCGGAGAGAAACATCGTGAAGCGATGCTATACTGGTCCCCACCAGTATAATTAATGGTTACCACCATTTATGGGTTAACATACATTAATTGTTATGTTATGTATTCTCCACCGTGCGAGGTGGGGACCAGTATCGCATCGCTACGATGTTTCTCTCCGAGGTCTCTACGTTAGAACGACGACAGGCGCTTTAGTGATCGTCAGTCGTTGCGAATCAAGTCGGTGTAGAAGGAGATGTTCGCTCATCACCATGAGAGGCACCATTATATGCTCGCCCTCCATGGAGGTGTTTTGCAGTTGCGGCGAAGGAATCGGTTGCCATGATATTAGGCGCACAAACCGAACGAAATAAAAGTTTAATTCTTGTATAAACACATCTTTAAATTATATTGGTTGTCCTCATAAGGACAGGTTATCAATTTATGGATTGCGCTAACCAGCTGGTGTAAATTTTTTACCGACGGCTCGCCCTCCATCGAGTCACCGAACTAAACTTAAGATTAGTTCTTCAAAGGCTCCGCAAACTGCAGCGTTTTTTGCTGCCGCCGCAGCCGCGTCGCGACGGAAAAATCGCCGCTATGAGATAACTTATGGCGGCTTATGGGAGCGCAACACACCAACGCGATTAAAAACGCATTATCCGCAGCGAGCCTTATTAATCAACTCTTTTATTTTAAAAATTTATTGTCCTCAAAAGGACAGATCAGCTCCACATGCTGCTGCTCGCCCCCAAGGACGCTTTCCCCCAAACGGCGGCGTTTTCAAAGAGCGGCGAAACAATCACCGAGAGTGGGTAAGATGGTGGCTTGCACAAACCGACGCGATTGTGCGCCCCATAATCCGCCATTTTACCTCATCGCGACGATCGCTGTTTGGGAGAGCTTTGCCATATTACCACCAGCTGCTACGCGACCGCGACTGCCTCTGCGACCAGCTCCGCTGCCGGCAGTGAAGCGGCTGCGACGCACCTGCAGGAACGCAGCTACCAGCGACCGCCTCCGCACAGCTTCGATGCCTTGCCAAGCGACTGAGGCAAAATTTCCCTAAGTGTGACCGTTCTATGCCGTTCTCAGTTGCTATGCGAGACGTACATGGAGAGACGGGTGACATGATTGGTTAAAGTCTCTCTCTAACACAAAGAAGAAAGAAGATCATGCAAGACGTTCCTTGCTTCGATTTGAAAATCTGTGATAGGAAATTTGGTGAAATTTACTCTGCAAAATGACATTATAAGACATCACCTTATATTTGCGTTATTTTCAATAGTTTACTATTGATTGAGAATTATATTTGAACAATTGAATTGGAGCGCGGTAAAATTTCCGACCGATTGATGAAGAAATCATGTAAATCTATCGTGGATTATTTGAGGTTATTCGCGTACAAAACGTACGGTTTTCGTGACGGTCGCAAAATTTTAGATTTTTCATTTGACACCCTACCCTTGCCGTAAGACGTAGTCTACGTCA